>MNCI01000472.1:501875-544779 GCA_015680685.1 Gnetum montanum | reverse complement strand
TTTCTCAACCCTTTCTCCTGGTAGCATAGAAGATAAGCCGAAAATACCAAAAAAATCATATACCTCAGACTTGCTTAACCATACACCGTGACACATACAAGCAAGCCGCGGAAGACAACGAACGATTAACCCCAAGTGTTTCTTGTGGCGTTAAGGCATTTAGTCTGCGGAGTTCGACCGGATCGCGCGTGTACGCTCGTATTCGTATGGTGGAGTGTTGGGGTACCTCGCCACTCATCAGTGAGGATGAACCTTTAGTAGTAACTAGAAACATGACCAAAATCATGAAGGTAGTTAGATTTTCTAGCAAGTATCAGAAGAAGAGTTGCATCAAGAAAATAGATATGAACGATATACCACGATTTAAGGAAGGATATAATGTTGATCTGCAGAATCATCTACAAGCCTTCTACAATGCTTGAGCCCTACAAAACATTTAAAGAAAATGGTAAAAGCTTAATATATTTTTCAAATTACTTACTAATAAAATATAAAGTTGGTACAAATCATTGGAACCTAGTTTTATCCATCGATAAAATACCATGTTGAAGATCTTTAATGCAAAGTACCAAACTTACTCAAGGGTGTTCAATCTAATGATATAGATTCAAGAATGGAAGCAAGAAACTCATAAGTCACTTAATGAAGAATTGGGAAGGTGTGGTTCACTATTAGATAAATGTCTAGGCCATAATTTCTTTCAAAAATATCAACTACATCATATTGTAAATGAGCTTAGAAATAGAACTTGTAAAACTCTTGGGATCTATACCCAATGGAGAATATTAGAATGAAAGGTCATCAAATTTAAAGGTTTATGGATCAAGTTGCCAAAGAGAAAGGAGAGCTCAAAAAAGAAGAATTTGTAGAAGAGTACAACAGAAATCCATTCTTTTACAAGAAAGATGCATGTATCTATGACACTCAAGAGGAGATTCCATTAGACGAGATGGTTTGCAAAATATTTTATCCATGTGGAATACTATTTTATAAATAGTGGAAATGGTAAATAAAAGATGAAACTCAATAAAAAAAAATTTTCTTCAATGCTCAAAATCATGGTGGAGCAAAGTAAGCTAGAGAAATATAAGAGTGAAAACATAGAAAAAAGAAGAAAAAGAAATGGGATACATATTGATAGAAAAGGTAGTTGCTATTAAGGAGATCTCTGGTTCTAAATCATAGGATTATAACAGATGCGACATTTTCTAGTATGAACATCCAAAGGGTACAAATCCTATTATATCATATATGATTTCCTCTATGCAAGAATAGAAAGCCTATGCTTTCAACTCAAAATTTATAAAAAAGTAGATACTAAGAAGGTTATCATACCTGCATGATAATTATAGAAAACAATATTAGCCATAATACAATCTAAGAGGGATATCTCCATAGGCTCAGAAGTAGTTTTAGCAACAATGATAAAACTTGTAGTTGTTAGGGATGCCACCACTAAGGAAACAATAGCCTTAGAACTTTCTAGACCCATATGGATATTATGTCCAATAACTACCCACTATCCTACTATTCATAAACCTAAATATTACTATCCTCTTGAATATCACATATCTACCATGCCATAAGTTGAATTATCCTTGTATGCCTCTTATTCACCATCTTAATACCCTAATCATCCTCTTCATTTTGTGCCTTCATCTCCTCTACAAGAAGAGCTCTCATCATAGCCATTACAAAAGAATGCTACTAGTGCAATAAATATATAGATGGATGAGGGAGTTAGTAGCTTAGAATGTAAGCCTAGGAAGTGGCCTTTGTTTATGGTAATTATCATACCTATAGACTATCGTAGTAGACCTATCAACCCACTCTAACTAATGTGGAACTTGCAAGTGAAAATTCAGATATATTCTCAAACATCTTCAAGCACCTCATAATAATCAACAACAATCATCCACATGAAGTCAAATATCAAGATTATCATGGTAACTCATGTTGTGTATAATTAGATAAAAGTAGGTACTCTTCCCAAGAGAAGAATGGATTTAAGAAGTCCACTAATCTATTTATAGATTACAGACAATCCTCCATGAAACACTCCATTAGATTCAAGTTTAATCATAAACCTTATTTTATAAAAAGGTACAAATCCTAAAACCTATTCCCAATACAATGGATTTCAACAACCAAGATCCAATGGCCAATACCACATACATGATTGACCACCAACTTTCTCCATAAAAAAATGCAGCACAAACCAATATTTAACTCTAAACAAAGCTAATACATTAAGAAAACCTTTCCCATGGTTAAATCAACTTTCTTAGGTATTTCCCATCTTGAAACTACCACATCAGAAATTTTCCATAGCTAAATACGACATCAACATATCTGGAAAGACATCTCTTTATCAAATTTGGCTTGTAGGTAATGCATTTACTGTTCACAATAGACATCTACTTCATAGGCAAGATGCCTTCCTAGAGATGACTTCTCTCTAGACTAGACATCTTCCATCCTAGACAAGAGATCTTCTAAATAGGTGGGATGTCTCTTTCTCATCTTAGCTCTTAGGCAAGGTGTTTCTTGTCAATGCCTAACTCTTGGGCAAAACATCTCTTGAATGTTCCAAATGTCTCCTAAGCTATCAAAACTCTTAATTTGTTTGCCAATAGGGATAATAAGGGATTTAGAATAGGTGTTTCTATACCAACTCTTGCATCCTTTACAATGTAAACTTATGTGAAAAAGGGAGTAGGGGTAGAAGTAATCCCCCACTCAACAAGTTTGGTGTCATGAACTCATACAACATCATCAGCAATTTGATCCTACTAATGGACTAAGTATTCATTTCTCTTCACTCCATGAGGGTTAGAAGCTTCTTTCTTCTTGAGTACAACTAACTTCCTCTTCCTTGATGGTTTCAACTTGTCAATAACCCCCTTCAACTCATTGATGTGTTCCTTCAAGGTTTCATCATCTATTGGTCTATGGTAATGCACAAGATATATGACATTAAAAATAAAATGCATACCCACATCATTTGATAAGTAAATTTCAAAAGGTAGTTTCATTGAATTTTGGATTTATTCTGAAAGGATCCATCTTCTTGGCCTTCAATTTTAAGAAGTTCTAGTGTAGGGGCATCTATTTCAATCATTTTTTTCATTCATATAGGTGGTTTTTGTAATTTTTGGACATTGGGAAGATGTCTTAGAGGTCTAAGAGACATCTTGATTAAATGCTAAGCTTTGACAGAAGACATTTCATAAGTGGTGGAGACATCTTGGTTATTGTAGAGACATCTCTTCTAAACTAGAGACATCTCTAGTAAGACATTTTTCCTACACTAGAGACATTTTTGGAGAGACATCTTTACCTAGAAGGATACTTCTCACTTGCACTAGAGATATCTTCCAAATTCTAGAGATGTCTCACCTAAATGTTGCTATTTACAAAAGGATATCTCTCAAATCCTAGAGAAGCCTCATATGGCTTGCAAAAGTTCGAAGTTTGGAAATAGACAAAAAGCTGAGAAATGATGGAAATAGCTAGAAATTTTCAAGTTTAGTAGAGGGAAATTTTTTGAGTATTTTGGTCTTGATTTCAATAAATACTATTGTTATGTCATGTTTTTGAACATGATGAGTAATGAGTTGAGCATATGAGAGGGTGTTGTGAGAGATTTCATGATTTTGTGTATATATTTATGGTAAATTATGTGTTAGGCCATTGGATCTCTTAATATATGTTGTATGTCTAGATCTTAACCTTGTGTTTGTGGGAGAGATCTCATTCACTTTTGTCTTGCATTATGGATAATCTTTGTGTGGTTGTAGAGCCTAATGTCATTGAGTGTATGAGGGATTTATGATGTTATGTGTTGTGGAACCACTAATTTGTAATCTTATATATATATGAATGGAAGATAGCCAGTTTTCTTATTTTCTAGCAAATTGAATATGTCTTTCATAATATCTAGATTTAGTGGGATTAAAGAGTTTAAAATAAAAGGAGTGATCTTTCTTCAAAATTATTGGTATCAAAGCATTAGGCTGATTATTATTGGAAGTTGGTTGTATATTTTTGTCAATTTTAAATGGCAACTAAGAAGAAATAGGTTCAAGCCCTAAACAGAGACATGGGAAGCATGAAATTTACCTTTTAATTGATGGTTGCATGATTGGATGAGATTAATGCAAGGATAGATTAGAATGTAGGTCCTAGCCATATTGAGACTTGTAGAGATGATGAGCATTCATGTTTGAATGATGACAAAGAAATTTCTTAGCTTGGTGAAGGGGAAGAAGAGGATGAGAAAGGACATTCTAACTATGGGATTTTAGAAACTCATTAGCCAAGGATTCAAGTAGAAAAATCCAAATCCTTAGGTCAAAATTCCAAGGATTCCATCACCAACATCTACTTCTTCTCATGGTAAGCTTAATGATGAAGATAAAGTAAGGCTTAATAGAGCATTCAACAATGCTATAAGACTCTCATACATGGAACTAAAGCCTGTCAATGGTATAGATGACACTAATGCTTTTGTAAGTTGTCTAAAGGTAGTTGTTAAGCATTTTGAGTTAGAAGAGGTATAAATTCAATTGAGGGTACTTATTACTAAATCTATATTAGAAGGAATGACTTTTACTTTATGGGAGAAAGGATCATAAAGTTGTGAGAGGAAAAATGGATAACCTATTAGAGATGAAAATTTGATAAAATATAGGTTAAGAAGAAAATTTAAATAATCTCAGTAGAGGCAAGAGATGATCATGAAGCTAACATTGCTAAGGGAAGAATGATAGAGATGTCAAGGAGTTTTACATTGATTTTTTTGAACTATTCCATTAAGATAAGGTGAAGTAGGAGGAGTATGATCATGCTATAAGATTTCTTGGAGGTCTCAAAATGGTGTATCCGTAGGATTTTTCATTCTATGAGGTACAATGTCTTGATGAGGCTTATGATTTAGTACTCATGGTAGAAAAGAAACTTAGTGGATTTGGGAATAGTAGCAAACAAGCTTCAAAAGGAAATGATAAGGAATCCAAATTAGAGAAGGAATCCAAGTCCAAATATAAAGAAAAGGATGACAACTTTGACAAGAAGATAGAGAAGGGAGATAAGAGGGTAAAGCCAAGAAGAACCAAAGAAAAGGAGGCGAGGGTCAAGGAATCAAGTCATCGAAGATTTTGTGCTTGAAATGTAAGGAATAAGGACACAAGCAATGGACATGTTCACTTAATAAGACAACCAAAGGAAAGGATGTGCAAATAATGAAAGAAGAGGAAACATGAAGCCAAGCTATTTAGAGAGGTAATTCTAATGTTTCCAAATTGAGAAAGTTTCTAAATTGAATTCTTGCACATTCATGGGGAATATGAATAGAGGAGACAATTCTAAAAGAAAATTATTATTTAAAATTGGGATTAGATGTTTTCTTAGTGAAAAATTGATTCATATTTTAATTGATGGAGGAGTCCAAGAAAATGTTATTTCATCTAGAGTAGTTGATAGATTGGGTTTAGTAACAAATCCTCATCCTAGACCCTACAAAGTACATTGGTTATCAAGAGACTTCTCTCAAGAGGTGGGAGAGCAATGTATTTTGAAATTTACAATTGGGAGTTTTCATGATGTTGTGAAATGTGATGTACCTCCAATTGAGTGTGTTGATGTAATCCTTAGAAGGCCATGGAATTTTAACAAAGGTACTCAATTTGATGAAGCAAGGATGTATGGAGTGGAGCTAGACCTAATGGAATCCATGAATTGATTCCTATGATACCTAAACAAGTGAGGCAACAAAGCTTACTTAATTCTTTTTTAATTCTTCTAGAAGAGAGGGAATATATTAAGGAATATGATGAAGCTAGTTTTGGGTTTATTTTTATATCAAGTGTTGCTTCTGACCATGATGTTTTACAAGTAAAACATTTAACATATGCACTAGGCTTGAAGAAGCAATTTCTCAAGGTGTTTAAGGACAAATTAGATGAATTGCCACTAATGAGAAATGTATAGTACCAAATTGATTTCATTCCTAATGCAACCATTCCAAATGAGAGAGAATAATAAATGACACTAAATTATCAGGTAGAATTGCAAAGGTAATGAAAGGAGTTACTTGGAAATGAATTTATGAGGGAATTCATTTCACCTTGTGCAGTTCTAGCAATGCTTGTACCAAAGAAGGAAAATGATGAATGGAGAATGTGCAGTAATTCAAGGGTAGTAAACAGGATCACAGCAAGGTACAAGTTTTCTATTCAAAGGATGAATTATACCTTAATGTCCTTACCAATGAAAAGTTTTTTAGAAACATTTATTTAAAGAGTAAATAACATCAAATTAAAATCAAAACTAGTAATAAATGAAAGACAACTTTCAAAACACAAAATAAATTATTTGAGTGACTATTAATGTCATTTGGGTTCACAAATGCACCTATTAAATTCATGAGGTTGATGCATGATGTACTCAAAGACTTGATTGATAAGTGTTGCATTATCTTCTTTAATGATATTTTGGTATATATCTCTAATGAGGAGGAGCACTTGAATCACTTGATATGAGTGTATTTTAAATTAGAGTAGGTACATTTGGTAATCAATGTGAAGAAAAGTTAGTTCTTCAAGAGGAAAATCACATATTTAGGATGTGATTTCTAAAAATTAAATTTGAATAGAAGCCACCAAGGTAAGAGCTATTAGAGATTGAAAAACTTCTAAAAATTTTGGGGGAGGTAAGATCATTTCTTAGTTTAGTAATTTTTTATAGGAGATTGATAAAAATTTTTAGTGGTATTTCTTAGCCTATGTTTGTATTTATAAAGAAGAATAAAAATTTTAGGTGGGGTGATGAAACACAAAGGAGCTTTGACTTATTGAAGGTAAAAATAACCAGTGAATCATTGCTTGTAATACTAGATTTATATAAGCTTTTTTAGGTGGAGTAGCTACAAGTAAACTTTCCATTGGAGGGGTACTTTCACAAGAAGGTAGAAATGTTGCTTTTTTTTTTTCAAAAACTTTGAATGAGTCAAAGCATAAATATATCATATATGAGAATGATTTGGATACTATTCTTCAAGAAATTAAGCATTGGAGGCATTACTTGTTATCTAAGGAGTTTACTTTGATGATGGATCATAAAGCACTTCAATTCCTTAATTTTAAAAAAAATTTGAGTGCTAAACACATGAAGTGGAGTTTAATTTTATGCTCAATCAAAAAAGTGAAAAACCAATGTGGTGGTTAATGCATTGTCTAAGGTGCATGTGGTGAATTTCAGCACGCCTCAGGTGGAAGGTATGAATGATTTTTCTAATTTGTATTAGCAAGATTTAGATTTTGAGTAGCTTTGGAAAAGCATCAAGGAACCATTATTAAATAGGATAGACCAATGGAGGAACTATGATATTCAAGATGAAGTGTTTTCAAGTATGGAAAGGTATGTGTTCCTAATTGTGATTTTAGGAAGAAAATTTTGATTAAAAAGAATTGTAGTGGCATGGCAGGTCATATGGGTAGGGATAAACCATTGGAGCTTATGGGTAGGCACTATTTTTAGCCTAGAATGACATCTAAAGTTTTGAAATCTATGAAGCAGTATTTGACATGTTAGAATTTCAAAGAAGGTAAAGGAGTGAATGGACATTATATACCTTTGTCAATTCCAAGAGTTTGTGGGAAAGTATGTCAATGAACTTTGTGAATTAAATTCTAAAGGTCAAAAGTGAAAATGATGTTATCATTTTTGTGGTGGATAGATTTTCTAAGGTGGCACACTTCATTCCATGTAAAAGGATGAGTGATGCTTCTCATGTTGCAGATTTTGTTTTTTAACATGTTATGAAGTTGCATGGAATTTAGTTAAATATTGTTAACCATGGAGACTCCAAGTTTACTACCCATTTTTGGAGGTTCCTTTGGAAACTTTTAGGGGCAAAATTAAATTTTTCTAGTGCATATCATCCATAATCCGATGGACAAATCAATTTGGTGAATAAATATTTATTGAATATTTTGATGTATTTATGTGGTGCACAACCCAATCAGTGGAAAAATTTCTTATGTCATTCTAAATTTTTTTATAATAACACTTTTTATGTTACCATTTAAAAAAGTTCATTTGAGGTAAATTATCATTTTTGTCCAAAGATGATAGAAAATGTGAGGAGATTTGAGGAAGAAGCTCAACTAAGTGATGATTTTGTGCAAGAGATGAGAGATCTTCATGTGCAAGTGAAGGAAATATTGAGAAGAAGGTTGAAGAGAGAGTTCTCAAAAGGAATGAGGGTAAGAAAAAGAATACATTTGATGTTGGTGATATATTTTGGATGCACTTGAAGAAGAAGAGGTTAAGAGGTATCAACTTCTCAAATTTGAAAGCTAAGAAGGTGGATCCTTTCAAGATAAAGGCCAAAATTAATGATAATGCTTTTGAAATTGACTTACCAAATGATATGGGTATGTCTTTTATGTTTAATATTGTATATCTTGTGCATTATCATGGATCGTTAGATGATGAAATCATATAGGGTAACATTGATGAGTTAAAGAGGACCATTGACAAGTCCAAGCCTTCAATGGAGTTGAAGGCAATCATACTCAAGAGGAAAGAAACTTCCAGAACTTGTAGAGTAAAGAGGCATGAGTAATTAATCCACTGAAAGGATCAATCCTTTGATGATGTTGCATGGATCCATGAGATCAATCTTGTTGAGTGGGGATCACTCCTATCCCTACTCCCTTGTTCACATGAGTTCACTCTTTGAAGGGTAGAAAAGTTGGTATAGGAACATCTCTTTTAATCCTATTTTTCATTCCTACAAGTGATTTTTGTAGTTTTTGGATGTTGGGAAGATGTCTTGGAGGTTCAAGAGACATCTTGACTAAATGTTGGGCTTTAATAGTAGATGTCTACAAAGTGGTAGAGATGTCTAGGCTATTGCAAAGACATCTCTCCTAGCCTAGAGACATTTCTCCCACACTAGAGACATCTCTTGGGAGACATCTCTACCTAGGAGGAGATGACTCATCTACACTAGAGACATTTTCCAAATTTCAAAGATGTCTCTCCTAAATATTAATATTCACATAAAGATGTCTCTCCAAGCTTGAAGACATCTTGTATATTCGGGGAAAGTTCTGAGTTGATAGGTCCAAGTTTGGAATAGTTAAAAATATGAGAAAAGAATGGAAATAATTGGAAATCTTTAAGTTGAGTATGGGGAAAGGTTTTCTAGGGTTCTTGTCTTTATTTTAATAAATATTGTTATTGTTTCATGCATTTGAACATTATGAGTAATGAGTTAAGCACATGAGAGGATGTTGTGAGGGATTGCATGAGTTTATACACATCTCTATGGTCAATTGTATATTTGGCCACTAAAGCTCTTAGTGTATGTTGTATGTTTAGATCTCAGTACTATGTTTGTAAGAGAGATCTCATTTGGTTATGTCTTCATTGTGGATAATCATTATATGGTTGTAAAGCCTCATGCTCTGCAATATCATTGATGTGTCATCCAAAAACATTAGTGGTCGAAACACTTAGGTCAATGAGTGCACAACCTAACCTCAAATCCATGTGAGGACCTATTGGAGGTAGAGACAAGGTGCCCTAAATGGTCTTGTCAATTGAATAGGAACTTACTAGATGTAACTAAGGTGTAGCATGGTTAGTTGTGATGTTGATGAGAAATGATGCTAAGTGTTTAAATAGTGTTAATGGTGTTAACTGTGTCAAGCATATTCAAGTTTTTCAATGAAAACAAGGGTGTTAACATGTGGGACTACCACCCAATGTAGTTGTAGGTGTGGCTATGTGATAGAATAGTGAAAAAATGCAAGTAAAATGCTCAAAATATAAAGAGAAAGAGAGAGAAGTAGAACACCACCCCAAATGGGGTTGAGTGTAGTTAACACCAAGAGGGGTTAGAAGGTAGGTAGTGTACAACAGGCACAGTGGATAGCATAGTCACAATCTCAGGGGTGTCTGGCCATAGAGACTAATGTTCTACCATCATGTTTGTGCCTATTAGCTTGGTAGCCATAGTGTGTAGTGGGCTATAGTGTCCTGCGGTGAACTGTGATGGGTTATGTTGGTCTATGGTAGTCTATTGTAGTCTACCTTTGGTTTCCTCCCAAGTGCTCCTTAGGTTTGCAAGTATGTGAAGTCTAAAATGTGCCAACACTTCAAATTTTACAATCCTAAAAACATTGATGGTGGGCATATTTATAGGCCTAATATTAGTGGAAAATGTGGGATGGCTACCACGTGGCAATGGAATGGTTGGGACTATGTTGTTACCCAACTATGCTTTCCACTGAGGCTAGCGGTGTTATGCTCTACTGTACTTTGTTAGACTTTGCGAGGCTGAGACTGTGACCATGCTGTTGAGTGCATGTATATGCACCAAGAGGATCGCAGTTTACCTAAAAAATGTAACTTTGGAGACTATGCTTTGGGACTACACTCTCCACTATCTTGTGTGGGGTTGAGTGTAGTTATAATTTTTGGGATAAAAGGGATATTAAAAAGATGAATTTTACTAACTACACTTACTAGAGATGAGTTGGAGCTAAGCTGAATGTTGATGTTGCATTATGGAGGCCTTTGGAGGTTGTTATGGCTAACTACACTTGACTATGCTCTAGACTAGGGGAGAACATTGTCCCACACTTAAAAAGAAATTTTGTAAAAATTGGCTATGTGCTAACTACGCTCTTCACTAGAGGCTAACTACACTCCCAACTAGCATTGATCATCATCTCAGCACTTGTCAAAACTTGTGGAAATTGGCTTCCGGTTGACTATGCTTGGCTATGCTCCAAGCTAGTGGAGAGCGTAGTTTCAACACTTAGAAAAATCTACAAAAACTATGCCTTCATGTTAACTACACTTGACTATAGTCTAGGGCAATGGAGAGTGTAGTCTCAACACTTAGAAAAGTTTGTAGTAGCTAGCTTGACACTTAAAAAAATTGTAAAATTGACCTTTTTGTTGACTATGCTCTACATGAGCCTAACTATGCTCTAAGGTAGTGGAGAGTGTAGTCTTAGCATTTAGAAAAATCTATAAAAATTAGGCTTTTATGCTAACTACGCTCTAGGGTGATGGAGAGGATAGTCTTATCACTTAGAAAATTTATAGAAAATGGCCTCATGCTAACACTTAGATAAATTTTTCAGCCAAGATGTCATAGTCCAAATTTGGTGGTGTTTCATTGGCCCCTCTATGCTGATGTCTAGAAGAGTGGATCGAGAGATGTCAACAAAGAATAGCAAAACACCATAACAGACTTGGCACCAACATCACTCTTTAGTGTGAGATTGGATGTCATTGCACTGTGCTAAAGAGTGCTATGGGTGGTGGTATACTGGGAGTAAAATGTGTAGGTAATGTGTTACGGATAAAAAGGAAAGATAGGGTGTAAGCGGGAATATTGTGATGCAAGGACCTCATGGCTAATGGTGACTAGGGCATCAAAGTGGCTTGCCCTTGAAAACATTGACCTCTCATTGGAGTGCTCATGAAAGAGTCAATGTGGATTCAAGGCTGGGCTAGTTGTGAAATTGCTTTGGTGCTAGGTTGCTTGGGGACATGCTTTTCCCCCTTTTGCTTTTTCTCTTTATTTTTTTTTGCTTTTTTATTGCAGGGTGAACCTTCTTTGCTTTTCTATTGCAAGGTGTATCACTAGATGGGCTTTGCTTTGTCATTAATGAAACTACATGGCATCTATACAATAGGTGTTTTCTCCTTGAGATGACTTATGCTACATTTGCCTAGGCTTTGACTGGCCAACAAAGGCTTCCCATAGGATGACTTATGTTATGTCTACCTTGGGAATCTTAGTGTTTGATGGGATGTGTGAAGAGGATGTTGTGCTCACAACACATGAGCATCTAAGAGGATTTGGCTATGTTGGGAATGTGAGCGTATTGGAATGCAAGAGTGGATGTGGATAGGCTATAATGGGATAAGGAGGGATGTGCATTCTTGAGAGGCTCATCCTGTCCAATTGTGCACATCTGAGCATGTGGTGACCTATTTTTGCGATGAGATACACCTTTACATGATGACTTGGGGCTTTATCTTGCAAACATAACTCAGAGAAGATAAGAAAACCACATAACACAAAATGTAAATAAAATGTATGGGGCCAAGATGCTGCAAGTGCTCCAAAGGCTACATCGGTGATAAGTACTTAAAAGATAGTAAAATGCTGGGGGAAAATGATGTTGCAAGTGCTCTAAAGGCTACGTCGGTTGTAGGTGCTCCATTTTGGGANTGGTAGACCATAGCCCTACTAGTTTAAGGTCCTAGTAGACCATGGTGTGCTGGTTTATAGTCCCAGCGGATTGCTATGTGCTAGTTTAGTGTCATAGGAGATGTGTGCTATGTTAGTTTAGCATCATAAGAGATAAGCTGTTGTGCCAGTTCAACATCATAGTAGACAAATGTTATGCTAGTTTAAAGCCATAGTGGATGAATGCTTACCTAGTTCGATTGATATGTAGTACTGCATACTAAGCATAATACGACTTCTTGCAAAATGAACTAGAAAAATATGAAGCAACACCTATTTTAATGAAGAAAATATATGTAAATGAATAAAAAACAATGCAATAAAATTTTTCTAAGTATGCATGCAGGCTATTAAAGAAGGTAAACATGTCTGTGCTAGTTTTAAGCCTTGGCAGGCCATGTGCATACCATTTTTAGGTCTTAGTAGACTATTGACATGTCAGTAATGTCATTCTGGGGAGGGCTAGCCATGTTTAGAGAGTGGACTTGGCTTAGGTGTTCATAGGGAAACAAAAAATTGAAATTTTTGGCTAAGTATGAGTGACTACATTCTCACCAAACTATGGTTTCACCCAACTACACTCTCCATTTGGTGTCTGGTGTGGAGTGTAGTCCTAGAGTTGGTGGATCATTAAATGATCCCAAGAGGGTATATACATGCATTTTACCATGGGTAAGTTGTCATATTACTACTTTCAATGGTGGCATCTAGAGCGTAGTCTTGCCATTACTATTGCATGTTGCTAATGAAGAACATAGTTGGGGGGAATGATGCATAGGAGTGGACACCTACACCCAGGATTGGTGAATGTTGCCAAGGGAAAGAGAGCTCTAGATTGCCTACCATAGGCACACATGGAGGAGAGGAGGCCCTCAATGTCAACTAGACATCCTAACTATGCTCTTCCCTTTACTAATTGTTTTACTCATTTCTTCCGTTAGTGAAGGGTTTGGAAGCATAGTTTTGTGTTACACCTTGCCATGGCTATGATCACCCTTGTTACATGCTATTTTGGCATAGCATAGCAATAGGGAGGGTGTGATGGTAGGGAGGGTTTTAGTTGTTGTTTCTTTTTGCTATGCATGGGATGGTGCTACATGGTGAATTTTGGGAGAGGTTGTAGGTTGCATTTCATGGTGTGGCCATGGGGGAATGGTTGACACTATGTGGCATAGGGAAAATGCACACAGAGGTTTTGAGTTGTAGGGATTTTGTAGGGTTGCAAGGTTTGATGGTAGTAGGGGTTTTCGAGGTGTGCAGGCTAGGGAAAATGTGTAGGTTAGGGTTTGGGGCATGTAAGGACTAGGGTTCAAGCCTTTACATGTTGTGGCAAGGTTGCAAGTGTTCTTGCAGCGACAGGGGTTTGAAGGCAGGCTAGGAAGCAGTCTACCACAGAGGTAGGGGGCATGGAAAGGGTTTTATCCCTATATTTTTTTATGCAAAAAATTTTCTCTTTTATTCTATGCATGGGATAAGGGTTTCTATTAGGCCCTTTAGGGCTGCATGGAGGAGTTGGGGTTTATGCATGTGTGATGTGATGCAAATGTGATTGGCCATGGTCACCATGGCCATAGGTGTCATGGTTGTCTCTGCACACCATGATTTTTCTATGTTTATTTCTTCTTCAAAAATTTTCATGGAGGTTTAAGGCCATGATGATGAAGGAGGGGGAGAGGATAGGGTTCAACAGGTAGGATGGGCATGTGGATGCAGCAATGCAGTAGGTGTAATGTGTAGCAGGGCATGAGCATGGTGTGTAGTAGGGCATAGGCACAATGAGTGATGCCATGGCAGAATGGTGGGGTGGTAGTACATGGTGCATGGAGACTATGCTCTCCACTGGCATGACCAAGTGTTTGCCAAAATGTTCACCTTGCCAAGTGTTTTTTGAAATGTGTCTACCTTGAAAGTTCATTTTTTTGGGACTATGCTTTGTAGAAAGCATAGTTGAGTGTTAGAAAAATTCATAGTTTTTGACTATACTCTTTATTGAGGCAACCCAAAGTTAGAAAATTTTTGCCATTTTTAGGATTACGCTCTCTACTAAGGTAGCCTGGAGTTAGAAAAAATCTGTGATTCCCAGGCTACACTCTCTACTAAGGCAATCCGAAGTTAGAAAATATTCACCATTTTTGGGACTATGCTCTCTACTAAAGTAGCCTAGAGTTAGAAAAAATTTACGATTCTTGAACTACATTCTCCACTGAGGTAGTTCAGAGTTAGAAAATTTTGCCAAAATTTTGTAAACTATGCATGATGCTAAACTTGTGACATGGAACGCTAAGTCTATGAAAACATGTTGTATCCCAGTGAGTGCCAAGTGTTTCAAATGAGTTGGTTGACGTCTTATACCTACAGGGCCCCAAAGTATATTGCCAAAATTAAGAATTTTTTACTAGTCCATGTTGTATTGTGTTACTTTTGCTAATTTTTGCTAACTTATTTTAATAGTTTCATGCCAAAAGTTGCATCTATATCTATATACTAACACTTTACTTATTACTTGGAAGTTGTAGGATGTTGCTGAAGCATGTCCTAATAATAGTGGAGCTCATGGACATCCTATACTACATGAACTAACTTATTTTAATAATTTCATGCCAAAATTTGCATCTACATATATATACTAACACTTTGCTTGTTACTTAATGGTTGTAAGGTGTTGTTGAAGCTTGTTCTAATCATAGTGGAGCTTGTGGGCATTGTATGCTACATGAGTGAACCTATCCCCAACACACCTCCACTAGATATGTGGGTGGGCCATCAAGTAGTGTGGTTCCAGCTAGGGACTCATGAGTTTCTAGAATTCCTATTGCAGTAGTTTAGTGTGATCATGTGGTCACACTTGGTAGTGGAGGCTACTAGCACCATCACTAAGATGTTGCTGCCCAGGGCTAACCAGGGCATCTTGAGATTCATCTTAGATGAGCCTACTACTAGAGATGATGGAGCAGGTGGTTTGGGTAGAGGCCTTAAGCGTGGTCGGCACCTATCTAGGATATGGTGCATGACGAGGTTTGGTTTCTACAACAAGAGAAACACCCTTTTTATTATGTTGCGGGGCATACCCTATTACAAAACCCACCTTGAACTATCTACTGTGCTAGAGGGTAAGTGCTTTTATGAATTTCATAGTGTTTTTTGCTACTAGCTCATGTCAAATTGCTAATGACTCATGACTAATGCTAGGTTTAGAGTTGACGAGGAGGGCCTGCATGTCAAGGTGGATTCTCTAGCCTTGACCGGTACTACCTTGGAGGTGTTCTCATCTAGTACAAATGTTTGGGTACTTGTGCTTGAGTAGGTGGGGCCTGATCTAGAGGTCTATCCTACTAGATACCCAAAGGCATATGAGTGATGTAGGATCCATGACTAGTTGGATGAGGAGTGGGCTATTGATGAGATTAACATCGAGGAGATGCTTCTAGCACCACCCTCATCTCACACTTTGTTTATGTTGCATATGTATCTAAGCTTTAGCTCATGTGCTTGCTCATGTATGCCTATTAGTTTGTCTTTGCATGATGCTAATGTTGTTTTGCCTTAGTTGCAGTGGCGGTTGCCTCAGTTGAGATGAAAGTGATTACCACGGGCCACATAGAAGCCACCCTCATCAAAGTATGGTGATGTGGAGGGTTCATAGCATTGGCTGTGCCATAAAGGTTTAGATGCATTAACATCTTAACTCACACGTGTAGCATTGATGGACCTATTTTTGGCTCTTAGTCTAAGTATCTCGATGGTTAAAATGGTCATCATCATTGACTTATTTAGTAGTGATGTTAGGTAGTTTGTCACCCGAGTGTGTGGCATGATCGTAGTGCTAGACCTCGGTGATTCCTTCTTTGTCGACCTCTTTGGCCTTCCTACTGATGGCTCAACAATTGTCGATAAGTCTAGCAAGGAGGTAGACCATAAAGCAAAGTTCAAGGATTGGTTGGGGGCCATTCAATCTCACAAGAACATACTGATTAAGAATGTGCTAGTGCTTGAGGTATGGGAGCTCTACTGTTTTTTCTATGCTCATGGATTTCCAAAGTTTCTCTCCTAACGAAAGATCCTTGGGGTGGAGCAGGCATGGGTAATGAAGGAGGTTCTACTAAAGGGTATGAGGTTTAATTAGGTTAAATATATAGCCATTGGTTTGCATGCATAGATCTCCAGGCTATGGTTCAACCTCTAGGTGAGGTCCCACATCCACTTCACATTCTTCATAGGATACCTATGAAGGTTTGCGAAGCTCTTGGTTGTGCATGATGATGGATGATGGATGGTGTAGGATAGTGAATAGCTATTTAAGCCATGGATCAAGCACATGTTCATGACTACATGCATGAAATACCTCCCCAAAGAGGATCGATGAGTTGTTATCCATAATGACTAAGGGTCTCGTAGGGTAATCGTATTACTTGCATGATAGCATGGGCGAGGATCCTCTAATTAGCATCAAGGACATGAGTAAGGCAAATCACTATATAGCAGAGATGGTGGGATCATCTAAGGCCAAGATTAAGAGGCCATGTCTTGCAAAGGAGGCTACCCCTAAGGTTAGGAAGCTAAGTTGTAAGAGGATCCATATTAAGCTTCAGAGCTTACATGCAGAGGTTGTAGGTTAGTATGTATAACTTGTGAGATGCATATATTGTATTAATGTATGTTTATATGTTTATGTTTTTCTTTTATGTTATATTGTTAACTAGCTAGTGATGTGCATATGTCTACTAATGTGCCATGTGTGTGAATTGCAGAAACATGAGAGAGAGCTAGAAGAGTAGCGGTCGAAGTAGTAGTAGAGGAAGCACCCCCTCAAGCTAGGGAGGATGATGCTCATGGAGATGAGCTACCTGAGGCAACAGAGATCATTTAGTAGTTGGAGGAAGAGGGGTTGCTCCACCTTGATGGGGATGATTTTAACAGCTTGTTCGATGGTGTGTAGCTAGGTGAGCCCTCTACACTCACGCCTAATGGCTTACTAGGTAACTAACTTGTGTTGCCATCTGTTATTACCTATTTGCTCTAGTATCTTTAGCTGTTCAGCCATGTGCATGCCTTAGGGCTTGCTAGGTAACTAACTTGTGTTGCCATCTATTATTAACTATTTACTCTAGTATCTTTACTTGTTCAACCACGTTCTAATTGTATCATTATGTTACAGCCTTGGATATTCCCACCAGTAGTCCCATGTCTACCTACCACATGGAGCCAAGGGTAGACATGCCAGATAAATTCGTCTTCATGAAAGGCATCATTGAGAACATGGTGGATTGCTTATAACAAGCGAATCCTGAGCTCGATATGTGTGCATATTACTTTGCTTTATGTTACCTCACTGCTTGAATGCTTAGTTCTTGGCTAAGATTGATTGATTGTTGCATGCCTATATGTCCTAAGCTATGGTGGAATTTGAGCAAGATGGCCAAAGTGGATGTCCTCCCTAACCTCCCTCCTGAAGTTGATCAGGTGTCTTGTCGCATGTATGAGACATTGAACAAGTGCACACTTTCATATGCAAAGGAATTATGGGTTTGTAGGCACTCAAATGAGAACCTATGGAAAGGCATGCATGAGATATAGGAGAGGGTGGCTAGCCAAGATACAAAGATTAACAATCTTCAATGTAGATATGACTTCTTAGTAGCTAGATTGCAGGGAGACAACACCTAGCATACCTCTAAGATAGAGTATGCTTGATACTAGATAGCTCTCAAAGGCAACAATGAGGCCACATGGGAGTTGATAGAGTAGCATCTATAGATGAGCTTTCTCATCCAAAAGAACCAAGATTGGAAGAACTACAACATGAAGGTTTATTAGTGGGGGCAAATGCAAAAAAACCACAAGCACCAATATAAGTGAGAGTGTGGTGCATACCTATAATGGTATAAGGAGGAGCTACCTCAAGATGTTTCTTGAGATGATTGGTGAGAGGTAGACATACAATTTGTTCATGTAGCATATGGTGGTGAGTGGCTCTCTTGAGAGGAAGATCATCACCCCTTCCAGAGAGGCCTCTTATGCTACCTTCTTGATGGAGTTACCTGCATGGATCACCATGGACAATGGCAAGACACTTGTGGGGATTAACTTTGGCCAAGAGGACTAGACACAACTTTTTGAGGTTGATATTCTCTGATGCTTGAAGGCTAGACTTGGAAAGTTACCTTCAGAATTCACTAATGCGGGACCCTCTTAGGTTAGACTTTTTTTTTCTTTTTTGCATGTTTTGGATTATCTTGTGTAGTGCATATTTTCCTACTAATTGCATGTTTTTGCTATGGTTATGGTGGTAGGTACCTAGTGATGATGTAGGCCCCAACGACACAGTGGAGGAAGAAGAATTTCCACCCCCACCTAGCACTACTAGTTGAGTATGACTAGATGTACCGCTGCTGCTGGGCATTTTTGCTATGTTTTTGCCACATGATGTTGTTCATGCTATGTACTGATATTTATATGACATCTAATGAGTGTATTTGCTATATGTAATGTGTAATGTGTAAACATTTTTTACGATTATTTACTATGCACGATGCGTTAATGTGCTAAGTTAGGACTATGTGATGATAGTGTGACTAGGCCATTACAAGCCCCATGTTAGTTTAAGGCCATAATAGGAGGGTCGATGTTAGTTTAAGGCTATTTTGGGCCATTGTGATGGGATTAAAGGTATAGTTTAAGGCCATTCCAAGCCATGAAAATTGCTAATTTAAGGCCATTTCAAGTTGTAATGATAGTTTAAGGCCATTTCAGGCTACATGCTACCAATTTAAGGCCATGATGGGCTACATATACTACTATTTTAAGGCCATTTTGGGCCATGCATTGCCAATTTAGGGCCATGGTGGGCCATGTATACTGCTACCTCTTGTTTTTGTAATTTTAGGTTTTTATGATTTTTATGCATTTTGATGTTTTTTATGCATGAAAAAAATGCATTAAAGTAACAATGGCAGAAATGTAAACTAAGATAACAAATTCATAGGCAATGCAAATGGTAAGTTAAGCGATTAAACTAAATGCAAACAATATGTTACAGTACTAGTGTAACATAAGTTGAAAGTAAGATGTAGGGTGCAGAGAGGCGAATAGTGGCAAGGTTCCTATCTTGCCTTCAGACTAAGGGGGCACCTTAGCCATGTAGTTGCTTCCTAATTTGGTGTCATTTAGGAGGTGTGTAGGGCCTAGATTGCACTATTCGGTAGTCTCCTTGATATTCACTTGCTACATTCAAGGGAAATTTTGCCCACAAGGCATCCTCAAGAAGGTTAGTGGCTTCTACTACATCTTTGGGTGTGTTGGCCTCATGTGTTTCATTGTCTGCCGAAGATGTGTCATCATAGAATTCTACCTTTGATCCTTGCCCCATGTCTATGTTGTTCATAGCTGGAGGGGTAGCATTATCACTGTGGATGATAACCTGGCCTCCTTCATATGGAAGGTAGATTTCTTGATGGATTAGAGAGGAGACAGCCTATAATTGGGCCATCCATGATCTACCCAATATTAAGTTAAAGCTAGGAATTTCCTCTATGACAATGAATTCAGTAGTGCTGGGGAATTGCTCCACGACCATGAAGGCTATTGTGATGATACCATTGACGATGACACGTGATCGATTACAAGGACTTCAGGCATGTGGTTTTTGTTGGATTGATTTTGTTCATGAGGCCTAACTTATTGATGATAGTGTATGGGATAACATTTGTTATTTCCCTATTATCAACATGCACCCTTTGAATCGTGTAGTGCCCAACATGTATGGTGATAAAAATGGAGCCATTATGACCTCATCATCCTTAGGGTCAAACTTAATTGCCTTATCACAAAACATGGGGGATGTGGAGCTTGATTCATGTGGTGTAGGAGGCAACCTCACTATGTGGATGGAGTTCTCATTTGTAGGGATGTCCTCTATAATAGGAGGGAGGTCAACATCTGCACTAGTGCTTTGTAGTGGGTAGATGAGGTCATGACTAGGTCATAGAGGATCAATGTTGTGTTCTTCTACTTTAGTGCTTGCTTCACTTGGGCTAATGCATCTACAAAGTCTTTGTCATCAGTTGTACTTTTATTTGCTTTGACTTCTTCCATACACCCTAAGAGACAAATTTTGTAGGGAGGTGACTTGGGCTTTGTTGGCTTGGCTTGTGTAGGGGCCTCAGTGCTTGGTTGTGATTTGCTGGTAGTGGCCTCCTTAATTGTTTTGATCATGGGAACCACAGATAGAGGGACTGGCTTTGGCGGACTAAGTGCTCTTTACTCTTGATGTTTCTTAATCATCTTGTCTATGAGATGCCTGTTGGGCCTTCTAAGTTGCCACCTAGAGGGTTTGTTAATGTTTCTAGCAAGATTGGCTCTTGGAAAAGAAGGGATCGATGTGTTTCCCACTACCAAACTTTAGGTAGGTGAGGAGTCAGCATGTTGTGGCATCCTAATAGAAAAGGGTGGTTGAACTATTGTTATTGCGACATGTTGTGGAACCCTAACCATGAGGGAAGTTATAAGTACTTGAGGTAGCACTCTGACAACAAAAAGAGGACTTGAATCCATAGGGGCCACAACAACCCTTGCACTGCCAAAGGGCACACAGATCATGAATGGTTGCTACATCAATTTTTTGTTGTCATCAATACTAATAGTGTTTATGACATAGCCTACATTTTCTACATTCAGAGGTTCTTTATACACCCTCATAGATTGGTTCTGAGATCTAACTAGGTTAGTAGTGTCAAGTACCAACTCACCTTTGTCAATAATTGTTTGGAGGTCATCTTGTAGGTCTATGCAAAAATTGGTGTTATGATGGGGCAATTGGTGGTAGTGGTAGAACTGATCTAGCCTAAAGTGTTTCAGGACTGGGGGCTCATTTAGGGCTACCAATGTGGATTTCTTAGGAGCTCACAATATCTATTATTCCTTTTGCATGCATCTTTGAACATCTGCTTATACTAGATACATCCAACCTTTAGCATCAAGTCCAATAGTTCCAAAGGTTTTAATGGTAGCAGGGTGTACTTGAAGCAATCCTTGTGCTCAAAATTTGACCTTAGAGTAGCTTGCATTATGACGATTGATGATGTGGGCTAGTTAGTTGTTGCAATGCTAGCACTAGCAGTTTTGTTGTTGGCTGGGGCCTTAGGTGGCCTAGCCATTGGCCTTAGGTTGGTTTTTTTAGGCTCTTTGGACACAGTTGCCATAGTTGCATTTTGCTTCCCTTTGTCCTTGTCCTTCCTTACATGCAGGTTTTTGTAGGCCATGTAGGTTGGGTTCTTACTAGCTTTAGCTACATCCTGTATGCTCTTGGTCTAGGAAAAGGCTTGACTTAAAGACTTTAGGCCCAAGTAGTACAATTTTAACTTTATGAAGTCATGATTGCATTTTTAAAGATGGCCAGAAGGTGTGTCTTAGCTATTGGCTCTTAAATTTTGTTTAATGAGGCACTCTAATGTTGGATAAATTTTTGCATGGGCTCTAGGTGGCCCTACTTGATTTGCATTAGTTGGTCCAGAGTGGTTTCAAGCTTCAAGTTTTACTTGAAGCGTATCACAATCTAGCTTAGAAGATTCTCTAAAGAGGTGATAGAGCCCTTGGGTAATGCGTGGTACTATTCTAGCACCTTGCTAGTGAGTGACATGGTAAAAACATGTATGATGGCATGTGGCCATGCTTGTAGTAGTAGGCACTCAGACTTGAAAATCACCAGATGTATGTTGGAGTCCCCTTCATCGTTGTACTTAGTGAATTGGGGCAATAGGATCCTAGTTGGTAGAGTCAATGATGGGATAGAAGGACTTATGGGGTCATATTAGTAGAATTTCACTACTTTAACTATTTTAGAGGAGGCAGCCTTGAGCTACTTCACTTTTTCTATCAATGTTTGGATCAGTTGGAATGCTTGATCAAAGTTTTGAAATGCTACAGTGGGCTGTGCTGGTTGTGCTACTGATTGTGCTCGTTGTGTGGTCCATGACCTAGTTGTAGGTTGTGAGACCACATGAGGTGCTTACTACATTGGCTATGTTATGGGCATATTAACTAGGGTGAGCCACACATGTGTGTGTTGGACCACTACTGAGGGTATCAATGAAATAGGTGGGATGTAAGATGATTGAGTTGTTTGGGGCTAATAGACATGAATTGTGTGACCGTAAGGCTGAGCTAGCATGATTGCTACTAGTAGAGATGAATGGACAAGCTACAACAATGCCACAAAGGGCTAGTTAATGGGAGGTAGTACATCTTGACATGTATACTACATCTGGTGTGTTGCTACCATAGGCATTGACATGGAAGGTGATTCTAGGCTATAACTATCTTAAGAAAGACAAGTGAACGGGGCTATGGAAGGGGTAGACCTAGGGTCGTCCACTAGAAGATGGTGTGAAAGGAGTCCTCATGCTTAGAGTGAGCTTTGAAATCATCCTCCTCTCCCTATAGGAGCTCCTCATAGTCTATTCCCACTTCTCGCTCATTTTCTCAAAAGAGCTTGGTAAATATCCATTGATAGGATTCTGTGAGTAGGATAAAGTCGACAGAGGAGGGGATATACTTCTGTCCATTTGGGTGGATAAGCTCATCGTCCCATATCACTTCCATGTTCAAATGGTCTATGAATAGCCCTACATGAAGCTTTGCACAAATAAAGTTCTATTGTTCATCATTTAGCATAGTATACTTTGGGTCTTGGCCATGTAACCTAAGGGATTGCCTTGGCTCTGCCATAGCAAGACTAGCAGGGTGGCCAATCCTATTTTCTTGTTAGATGGGCAAGACAGCTAGTGTACTTGGGATTGATGTTGAAGACTATTTGGAACTAATGTGTGTAGATTAAGTTGCAAGAGGGGATTGAAAAGTTTGCTAGCTATAGAAAATGGCTAACTTTGCTAGCTATGAAAATGGCTAACTCTGGTGACTACGAAAAATGGCTAACTT
This sequence comes from Gnetum montanum, assembly GCA_015680685.1. Lineage (NCBI taxonomy): Eukaryota > Viridiplantae > Streptophyta > Gnetopsida > Gnetales > Gnetaceae > Gnetum > Gnetum montanum. The sequence continues at coordinate 521,564 of MNCI01000472.1, read as the reverse complement.
TGGTGACTACAAAAAATGGCTAACTTTGGTGACTACGAAAAATGGCTAACTTTGGTGACTACGAAAAATGGCTAACTCTAGTGACTACGCTCTCTATGCTGAGAGCTAACTATGCTTTCTACTAAGCATCTAGAATTTGGCTAACTATGAGATTGTGTGTTGCTATGCAGGGTTTCAAAGGAATTGACTACTAGGTCCAATCTACACCAACCAATTAGTAGATGATGCCTGCACCGGCCTAAGATCCAGCTACTACTATAGACATAGTAGGTCCATAGGGATGTCACAATTTATGCTAGCTTGAAGCTAGTAATGATGATGTAGAAAGCACATGAGATAACTACAATAGAGACTGAAGAGGAAAATGGTTTAGGCCCTCCTTCTAGTGCTAAAAACTATGGCAACTGAAAATGTTAGTGGCTGGAATGTTGAGGGGTTCATGGGTGCATAGTTTTAATCCCAAATCCATGCAAGGGCCTATTGGAGGTAGAGATGGGGTGCCTTGAACAATCTTGTCTATTGAATAGAGACTTACCAGATGTAATCAGGGTGTAGCATGGTTAGCTATGATGCTAATGCAAAATGGTGCTAAGTGTTCAAATGGTATCAATGGTGTTAATGATGTTGATCATAGTCAAGCTTTTTGGTGAAAATGAGGGTGTCAACATGCGAGGACTACCACCCAAGTGTAGTTGTAGGTGTATCTGTGTGATAGAATAGCAAAAAACATGCAAGTAAAATGCTCAAAATGTAAAGAGAAAGAGAGAGGAGTAGACCACCACCCCAAATGGGGTTGAGCATAGTTAGTACTAAGAGGGATTAGAAAGTACACGATGTATAGCAGGCATGGTAGACAACGTAGTCATAGTCTCAAGGTTTGGAAATGGAGATTGACATTCTACCATGGTATCTATGCCTACCAGATTGGCAGTCACAATGTTGATGAATCATGATTCATTAGCCATGATACCACACTCACGATATCACATACGCGATATTGTAGCTTGGCTTGTGATATCGTATATATGATATCGTGGCTCCTATGCAGACCTATAAATACACCTTAGGTGCACAATGAAAAAAAGAAGGTTTTTAGCTAGAAATTAGTTTTCAATTTTTAGTCTTTCTCAACCTTTTCTCCGAGTGCATACCTGCAATGTAATGATTGTAATTGTACATCACCTTTATTTGAGTGTGATGTACTTGGACATGCACATGATCAGAAATAAAGATTGAGATTACTTCATCATTGCAGCATTCACTTAGTTTAATTATTTAATTGTTATTGTTATTGATTACTTTCGTAGTCAATATCTCTTCACCCTAAACTCCTTAAATGCAGAATGAGTATGAATTAATCATGAGCATTTAAGTGTGACTACTTGGTATCCCAGTAGCATACCTAGGACATGCACTTGGTAATCCTAGCAGTAGTCATACATGAGGTATAAGACATGTACAGACGATTAAGGAATGGATGCTCATTGCACTTAGGCTAGCTTAGCTCTCTCCCCCTTTTCCTCCTAGCTTAACTAAAGTTATTTTCCATTGCCTTGAGAAGTAGCACTAGTTTAGAAACCACATCATACACCTCACTCTGGACTAAACCATACATGACAAAGAAAATACTAGTCTAGGTGGGAAGATAGTGAACTATGATCAACAAGTAACTATCGAGATACCACAACTAGCTTGTCTGTGGAGTTTGACCGGATCATGCGTGAAACACTCGTATTCGTATGGTTGAGTATAGGGGTACCTTGCCACTCATCAGTGGCACCATTGCTAGGGACGGTGTTAGTTATTTAGATTAGTTATATCATGCAAGATTGCTGTAATAAGTATTAATGATATATCCTTTAGAAAAGAAATTAAATTTAATTTAATTAAGTCACACACCACTCACAATAATGTCTCTCTTACAAGACTTTGACAATGCAACAATGAGTAAGGCAATTCATTAGAGAACCAACAAATTATATGATGATGAAGATAAATTTTGGATTACTCAACCTTATGTAGGAGTCCCCTACGTTCATGAACACCCCAACGATACTCAAAGACTTTCGTCATCCAACTCTAACACCTCTAGTAAGGATGAGACATCCCATAGAATGAGGAGGCCTGGAAGGCCTAGGACCTTCTTAATAAATAACAAGAACTTATTTGGGGATGATTGGAAGACTTATAAAAGTTATAATGAGTTTTATAGTTCCCTCTCTTCCTCTACTCCTTCAATGTTAGATTGTGACTCGGATGACTATCTTTCAAGGGATCAACATAGAACTAAAAATAAAGCTCACAAAGAAAATCAAGAATTCCAACATGAATAAGGACAACATCGTCCCAACACACAAACTCACAACCCACTTAGTGATGATGAACCACTGCTGGCCACTAAGAGCCTAATGCCTATACAAGAGGTTGTTTGAATATCCCGCAGGCATCGCAAGGAAAGCTGTCTACCCAAGCTTGGCTTAAATAACTTCCCCAAATTTTTAGGAGGCTATGAATTAGATCCACAATAACATTTACAAGCCTTCCATGATGCCTGTGCATGGAACAACATTGATAATGGATGGCAAAAACTTAAGCTCTTTCCTCTAACACTCGTTGGCCATGCAAAAGTATGGTATAGGTCCTTAAAACTAAAATCAATTTGACATTGGCCAACAATGGTAGAACTATTTAATGAAAGATATCAAACCTATACGAGAGTCTTAGCCTTGAGGAGACAAATCCAAGAGTGGAAAAAAGTGCAACATGAACCCTTGGACATGGCCTTAGAAAGATATTATGCATTGTTAAACAACTGCCCAGGCCATGGATTCTTTGAGGAAAGGCTAATGTATTACAATATTGATGGGCTCTGTAATGAAATAAGGGAGACCCTAGGGATATATGCCCAAGGTCAACTATACCAGTTACAAATACATCAACTCCAAGAGCTTATTAATCGGGTAGCAAAAGAAGAAGGAGAAATGGCTAAATGAGAGAATGTTGAAAGCTCTCAATGGGACCAAAATCTCAAATTAGAAAAGGTCCATAACCATAAAGAGGAGAAATCAACTCACCTTGAGGAAGTGCAACTGTTTCTACCTTTGCCAATGCAGCAATCACTAGATGAAATTGAGGAAAAGATCAATAAGATGATGGAATGGGTGCATAGAAAATATGAAGAATATGCTAACAATAGTAGAGGCACAACTATGCCAAATCAAGAAACAGGATAGGATACCACGCAACAATCAGAACAAAGGGTAGAAGATAATAAGAATAAGAACTCAACTACCAACTTCTCATATCAATGTAATGTTTTTCTGTATAATCACCCCAAAGGCCAATGCCCAATTTTGTCACATTTACATGAGCATTAGGGAGGAATGTTACATCCATATTTCATCCAAAAATATCGAGTTCAACCACAATGGCAAAAGCCCCAGTCGTGGGGGAAGCCATCATGAACCTGACCATATCCTTTATATGTTCCAACATCAAATGCTTACTATGTTCAACACCTTGTTTCTCCAACCAAAACATCATCCTCTACTTCACCTCATCGTTATCATTCTCCAGAATACTATCCACTCATACCCTCTCTACAAGGTCACCACCTCATGTACCTTACACTTTTTATCAACAACAATATTCTCATCCTTCACCTCCTTCTACATCACCACCAGTTGTTCCAAAAGGTTTTGCACCACAGCACCAACCCACAAATGTTACTTGTGCTACTACTGACAATAACAGTGGAAACCCACCACACCAAAGGTGCCACTTCTTTAGATGTGACTGTCGAAAGGGACACCTTAGTTCCGAAACCACTACATCCTCCAACCTAGCACAAGTCCAACACTGTGGTGCATCTTCCTCTTCAAACCCAACACCTCGTGTTACCTTATCAGGGATAGCAATCAATGCTCCAACAACCATGCAGCCTAGTGAATCTAGCCATGAAGGGAGACATATCGATCCTTTCATACCATCTTATGGTCATGGGTGCCATAGTGGGTCAACCATTCATTAATTAACTACATCTTATAAATTGCCCCACTATGCTTACTATAATCAAGTGTGTGAACCCCAATTTGGGTATATTCCTACCACCACCTCAAAAGACACCTGGTGGTTTGGATATGACTAGACTCTAATGTTCCCAAAATGCTTGGATCCAAACCTTTCATTTATTAATTCTATCCATGCTCAACCATTTAGCTATGGGGGGTATCCTCCATTCTAACAACACAGAATTAATAAATGTTTGTTCACTTCTTTAATTTTTCAAATTTTTGTTTTCTAGTTTCTCATCTTTCAATTTATTGTTTTGTCTTTTTGTCTTTTTAGGAGTAATCTCATCTACAAATAAAACACTCATGTGACTCATTGGTTAAGGTGTTGTTCTATGCTATCAAGTCTCAAGTGACTAATTACTTGGACAATGAGCCCATCACATCCGCCCATCCATTCTATTAATAAGAGGTTCTACTCTGGGTACGATGATATTTTTGACAAAATTAAAACTTAAAGTAATTTTGTGCTCATTATACCCAGAGCGAAGAAGGATGGACTAAGTGGGAATGGCCAGGGTGTGACATCAATGGGACTTGTGGATTATCTTTAGTGACATCTGTAGGAGTTATCATGCAGCTTGCTTGTACTAAGATCCTTGTAGATCTAATAAAAAATGGGAGTAAGAGTAATCAAAAGGCACTCAATCAAGGAAACTCAATGCTATTCTAGGGGATCCCAATAGAAAGACATGCACCCATGCCTAAAGGTAGGCAGCTTCTCTAGATTACATATCAAAATAAAAAGAGAGAGTGTGTGCCAAAGCGGCCACACAAAAAGAAAAAAAAAAGAGAAGAGATCAAGATCAAAGTGCCACAAAATAATCAGTCCTCCCTTGAACAAAATGCCAAGTGATCATATGCCTTCTTGTCATGGTACTCTTATGAATGTCCATCATGGGATGAAACAATGCGATGTCACTGATAAGAGGAATGGACTTGATCTTGATTTTGGAGTGATGGGCTAATGACACATTAATCATGCCCTACACTCAAGATTCATTATGCCCTGGGTTAGCTACCTCATGTCCCAATATTTGTAATCCCTTCTACAATTCACCTCATCTCGATGTTCATGTATTTGTGACTTGTGTCTTGTGTAGCATTGAATTCATACCTCATCATGGTGGTATCTATATGTGTGTGTTTTGTGGAATTAGTGTGGATTACATTTAACCCTTCTAGTGCCTATGGACATTTTAAGGTGTGGTTACACAAGGGCATTATAGCTTAGAACCTACTTTGGGGAGGACCCACTTGTATGACTTTTGTAATTTTCACTCATCTCACACTACCCTCACATCATTTTACACCCTCCAAGTATTGCATTACCAACATTCTTCTTCCCCTTATCCTCCTTCTGGTTCAAACATTCCTATGTACCAACACATGTTCTTTTTCCTCATACTCTTCATGACTTCCATTGCCAGATTTTACACCATTATCCCTTTTGTGCCTTCAAGCCTACTCAATATTACCCTAGACCCTTTACATCAACTTCAAGTCCTTCATTTTTGAGTTAGGAATTTCAAAAATTTCTCCATTTTTCTATGCACCCTACTTTAGACAAGACGTGATATCGTGTATGCGATAACGTGTTTGTTGGATGTGCTATCATGTATGCGATATCGCATCCCCCAAAAACTATAAATATGCCCCCCCCCAATGAACATCAACATCATTTGCAACTATTCATGTAGGGGAGTTTTTCAAATTTTCTTCTACGACTTGCATCTTGCATATCTCTTGTTCCAACAACCATAACTCACTTACTAACACTCCAATTTTCATTCCACTTGAACTTATCTAAACCCGAAGTGTTCAACTTAATCGTGGGGAAGGGGTACAGTTTGAATCGTGCACAAATTTTTTGAAATTTTTCATCACCCAAAGGACACTGTCAAGGGTAATTAACTATACAAAAATGATAAATATGTGCCAAAAACAACTTCATCTCCTCACTTATACCAGGAAATTAAAATTGTGAAGCCACCTAATTAAAGAGGGCCAAATATTAAAACCTTTTGGGGACATTTTCATAAAAAATTCCTAACTTTAAATCACACGGAATAAGAGACGAATTCATTAAGGCAAGAAGTAAGGTATAACTTAATTTGGTTAAGAAACCTTACTAATGACTGACCTCATGTGATTGCAGATGGCCCCAAAGCATGGACAACAAAAAGGACCCTCTCAAGGTGTATCCAAGTGACCCAGGAGAGGTAGAAGACAAGCATCTCTCGAACAACGTATAGAGCAAGAGGTGCAATCATTTAGCATCCATCAAGAGACTCCTACTACTATACAATCAGGACAAGTAGAAGGAGGAGTTTCTGTAGTGCCTGAATAGGGACAACAACTCACATTGCCCCCAGAAGGTGTTTAGGCCATTTGTGAAAAGTTCAAGTCAGCTACAATGATCATGGAATTGAACTTTAGACCTTTCATGAAATTTGCTCCTGAGGCTATTAGGGACCAACTCAAAGGATCTTCATTATTTCCTATCCTCTCTAAAAGTGGTGCCTAGTACTTAGGATAAATGTACCAATTTTGGCACAATAAGGAAGAAGGCACCATAGTTAACATTTGTGGTGTGTCTATAGATTTTTCCACGAAGACCATCTTGGAAGTGTTGAACCTTCCAAATATAGGGCCAAAAAATGCTCACTTGTCCACTCGCTCCGATGCTGATGCACAAAGGGTTTGGTTGGATAGGTCGTACGACAAAGAAGACAAGACATATGGAGAGTTGACATAGGAAGAAAGGATATACTTCAAGATTGATGCTTATCACATCTTCCCCATGAGAGGATTTCAAAGGAGCACAAGATGCTCAAACTTTGGCTGTTCCCTCAATGACTCCTGTGGAGCATGGGGATATCCTTAATTGATTGCTGTAAATAGGACAAGTAATGATGTCCTTATTTAACATTTCACAAGATGTCATGGTAGCACAATAAGACCTCATCTCCACCAAAGGAAAGTTGTTCATGGCAGAGATTAGGGCGAGCACGTGGAAGTGGAGTTGACGAGACTCCAAGAGTGGCTCGTCATCCTACAAGCTGCACAATGAGACCCATCTGGATTTATTCCTGTAGACCAACTAGACACTTTTAGGATAGAGTAACTTGATAAACCATTGGCAAAAAATAAAAGAGTGGAAGAGGAGAAAGAGAAGGCCGATTGGGAGGCCTCCAAGGCACAAGCACAAACCTACATGCACACCAAGGTACTTAGAGCCTTACAGGAGGAGAATAAACAAATTGCTACTGACAATCTTCGATTGACCACTGTTGAAAAATAGAAAAATGTTCTCGAGGAAATTTTTCGGCAATTACAAGAATAGTTGGTTAGGGTCAACCAAGACATGAACCATTTGGCTAGAGAGAATAGAACCCTCTTAATGAAGGAGGTACGTGCAATCCATTAGATGATAACCATTGAAATAAGCATGTGGCAAAACGAAGCTAAGCGGCATAAAAATTTAAAGGAGCACTTTAGATACCAGGTGGGAATGTACAAGAAATTCATAGAAAAGGAGATCCATATGGACAAGGCCCACATCAACACTTTAAGTGCTCAACATACTAATTGGCAGGCCATATTGGACACATATGCATTTTCCCACTAGGCAGAACTTAAAAGCTAGGACCTACAAATTCAAGATCTCATAGAGTACATGAAATTGGCAAACCTATGGTATGCCAATATAGCCATGCTGATAGCATGATGGCTAAGAATAGAGCTTGAGAAGAGGATAGCTGCCACCTATGCCAAATATGAAGCAGAATTTGTAGAGCACAAGAAGATGTTGCAGAAGCTAGAAGTCACAAATTTTGAACTAGAGGTGGTTAAGACAAGCTACCAAGAACAAAGATATGTTGTAGTAGACTTGGCTCAATGGCTTACAAATTTTCAAGAGTACAAGGATAAAGCCAGAGCCTATGAGGAGGAACGACGGTTGTTTGTGGCCTGGTACGTCAAAGAAAATAAGATGTTCCTACAACTACCGTGCCCATGGGAGGTGTCGACTCTATCAAACATTGGAGCCTCAGCATGGATGACATAGGATCCCTGAACAGAAGAGGAAAACCTCTAGGCACTACTTCAAAGTCATCAAATTGAAAAACCTAGAGAACGAGACAAGGGGAAGCAACCCATGGTGGATCCACCGCCACCTGGAACCACATGAACCAAATAAAGTATACAATTTTGTAATTTTGCAATTTTGTGTTGTGTTGCAATTTTGTTCTATTGAGTTCTCCACTGCAACATGAATAAATTCCTAGTCAGTTAATAATCCAATACCTATCCATTGTGTAATCAATGGGGCTTGTTCTTATTTTGTTTAACTCAAGAACGAGTTTTCATTCAGTTGTGAGGGTATGATAAATCATGATTCATTAGACCATGATATTGCATATGCGATATCGTGGCCTAGCTTGCGATATCATATACGTGATATTGTGGCTCCTGTGTAGGCCTATAAATACACCTTAGGCACATGACAAAAAAAAGAAGGTTTTTAGTTAGAAATTAGTTTTCAGTTTTTAGTCTTTCTCAACCTTTTCTCCCAGTGCATGCCTGCAGTGTGATGATTGTAATTGTATGGCACATTTATTCAAGTGTGACGTACTTGGACATGCACATGACTAAAAATAAATATTGAGATTACTTCATCATTGTACGATTCACTTAGTTTAATTATTTAATTTTTATTGTTATTGATTACTTTCGTAGTTAATATCTCTTCACCCTAAACTCCTTAAACATGGAATGAGTACGACTTAATCATGAGCATTTAAGTGTGACTACTTGGTATCCCAGTAGTGTACCTAGGACATGTGCTTGGTAATCCCAGCAGTATTTGTACATGAGGTCCAAGATGTGTATGAACGATTAAGGAACGAATGCTCATCGCACTTAGGCTAGCTTAACTGTCTTCCCCTTTTCCTCCTAGCTTAGCTAAAGTTATTTTCCATTGCCTTGATGAGTAGCACTAGGTTAGAAACCACATCATACACCTCACTCTAGGCTAAACCATATGTGATAAAGCAAATACTAGTTCAGGTCGGAAGATAGTGAACTGCGATTAATGAGTAACTATCTAGATACCACAACTAACCCATCTACAGAGTTTGACCGAATCATGTGTGAAATGCTCGTATTTATATGGTTGAGTGTAGGGGTACCTCATTGTTCATCAAATGTGTAGTGGGTTGTGATGGGCTGTGGTGGTCTATGGTAGTCTGCAACTTTGCCAAGATGCCTCTAGTTCCCTTTTAAGCACTCCTTAGGTTTGCAAGTCTATGAAGTCCAAAATGTGCCAACACTTCAAATTTTCCAACCTTGAAAATATTGATGGTAGGGGCATTTATTGGCCTAGGGTTAGTGAAAAATGCAAGATGGTTGCCATGTGGCAGTGAGATGGTTGCCATGTGGCAGTGAGATGGTTGGAACTATTTTGTCACCCAACTACACTCTCCACTGAGGCTAGCGGTGTTGTGCTTTGTTGTACTCTACAAGACTCTACGAGGCTGAGATCGTGACTACACTATCGAGTGCATGTATATTCGCTGAGAGAATTGCAATGTACCTGAAAAAATGCAAATTTGGAAACTACACTCTCCACTATTTTTTCTAGGGTCAAGGGTAGTTACAATTTTTGGGATAAAAGGGATACAAAAAAAGATGCATTTTTCTAACTATGCTTGTTGGAGATGAATTGGAGTTGAGTTGAATGCTAGTGCTACATTGTGGAGGCCTTTGGAGGCTGTTCTAGCTAACTACACTCTAGACTAGGGAAGAGCATAGTCCCATACTTAGAAAAATTTTTGCAAAAAATGGCTATGTGCTGACTACACTCTCCACTAGAGGCTAACTACACTCCCAATTGGGGTCAAATGTAGTCTCAAAGCTTATCAAAACTTGTGGAAACTAGTTTTCAATTGACTATGCTTGACTATACTCCGAGCTAGTGAAGAGTGCAATCTCAACACTTAGAAAAATCCACAAAAACTACATCTTCGTGTTGACTACGCTCTAGGGTAGTGGAGAGCATAGTCTTAGCACTTAGAAACATTTGTAATGGCTAGCTTAACACTTGAAAAAATTGCAAAATTGGCCTTTGTGTTGACTACGCTCTGCATGAGGTTGACTATGCTCTAGGGCAGTGGAGAGCATAGTCTCAACACTTACAAAAATCTACAAAAACTAGGCCTTCATGCTAACTATGCCTAACTATGCTCTAGGGAAATGGAGAGCATAGTCTCAACACTTATAAAATTTGAAAAAAATGGCCTCGTGCTAACACTTAGACAAATTTGTAGTCGGGATGCCATAGTCCGAATTTGGTGGTATTTTAGTCGAGTGTGTAAGTGATTTATGATGTTGTGCATTGTGGAACCACTAATGAGAAAAGGATCAAAACAACTGGGAATCTTCAAGTTAAGCATGGATAAAGGTTTACTATGTTTCTTGTCTTGATTTTAATAAATATTATTTTTTTCATGTATTTGAATATGATGAGTAATGAGTTGAGCACATGAGAGGGTGTTGTGAGAGATTGCATGAGCTTGTGTGCATCTCTATGGTCAATTGTATAATTGGACATTGAAGCTCTTAGTGTATGTTATGTATTTGAATCTTAGTATTATCTTTGTGGGGAATATCTCATTGGTTTGTACCTTGCATTATGAACAATCATTATATTGTCATAAAACCTCATACTTTACAATGTCATTGTGTGTGTGAATAATTTATGATGTTGTGGGTTGTGGAACCATTAATTTGTAATCTTCTTTATATTGATTAAAGATAGCTAGTTTTCTTGTTTTGTAGCAAACTAAATTTATCTTTCATAATTTCTAGATTTAGTGAGATTGAAGGGCTTAAAATAAAGGAGTGATCTTGCTAAAATGTTCACATCCCTCAACCTCTTCTTCTTTAAGTGCACAAAAACAAGATTACCAACTACAAAATTAGACTTTCACTTACTCTCATTTTTCTTTTGGACTATTGTTTCATTTTCTTATCTAGATTTTCTCTCACTTAAGCATGAAAATGCTTCATCTTCTTAACAAATTCTACACTTAGTTAATCCTCTCCATTAAAGCTCCTCAAATTATCCATCATCTTGGAAAAGAATCATTGACCTTCTTGCATGGAATGAAGTGTGCCATCTTGGAAAATCTATCCACCACCACAAACATAACATCATTTTTATTTGTTTTCTTCAAAATATCACTCATACAGTCCATTGACATACTTCCCTAAGGTCCTTTGGAAATTGAAAAAGGCATATAATATCCATCAACTTCTTTACCTTAAATTTCTAATATGTTAAATACTCCTTTGCAAATTTGGAGACTTCAAAGTCCATTCTAGGCTAGAAATGATGCCTATCCACAAGTTCTAATGTATTATCTTTGCCCATATGATGTATGATGTCAACACAATGTTTTTTTAACCAAAATCTTTTTTCTAAAATCACAATTGGAAACACAACCATTTCCATTCTTGAATAGCAATTCATCTTGGATATAATAGTCCCTCTATTAATCTACTCAACTCAAAAATGACTCTTTAAGTCTTCTCTAGACTTGCCAAAAATCTAAATCATTTTAATAGAAATTAGAAAAATCATTCTTACCATTCACATGAGGAATGCTCATATGTACCACATGCATCCTAGATAATGCATCTTTCACTACATTAGCTTTTCCACTCTTATGCTTAAGCATGAAATTGAACTCCTACACTTGTACCTTCCACTTCATGTGTTTAATACTCAACTTATTTTAGTAATTAATAAATTAAAGTGTTGTATGTTCACTCATCAAGATGAACTTCTAGGGCAACAAATAATGCTTCCAATGCTTAATTACTTGAAGAATAGCATACAATTCCTTCTCATACATACTATATTTCTACCTTGATTAATTTAATGTTTTTAAAAGGAAAATAATAGGTATTCCTTCTTGTGAAAGAACCCCTCCAATGAAAAGTCCACTTGCATTCACCTTAACTTGAAAAGGCTTTTGGAAATTGGATATTACAATCACTAATTTACTAGTTATTTTTTCCTTCAACAAGTTAAAGCTCCTTTTGGTTTCATCACCTCACTTGAAATCTTGATTCTTCTTAAGAAATATAAACATATGCCATGATATATCATTGAAGTTTTTTATGAATCTTCTATAAAAACCTGATAATTCAAAAAATGATATCACCTCCCCAAAATTGCTAAGAATTTTCCAATCTCTAATAGCCTTCACCTTGATAGCTTTCATGTGAATTTAATTTTTAGAAATCATATATTCTAAGTATGTGATCTCTTTATTGGAGAATTAATTTTTCTTCATGTTGATAATCAAATGTGCCTCCTCCAATTTTAGATACACACTTATTAAATGTTCTAAGTGCTCCTCTTTATTGGAACTATACATCAAAATGTCATCAAAGAAGATAATAGAATATTTACGAATCAAATATTTAAGGACATCATACATCAACCTCATGAAAGTACTAAGAGCATTTGTGAGCCCAAATGACATCACCAACCACTCAAACAATCCATTCGGTGTCTTGAAAATTGTAACATCCCTAGTAATTATCTATAAGATTCTATAAATAACTAATAGAGATGCTATGAAACCCCAACGATATGGACTTAACCTTGATTTAATAATGCAAAATGAAGTGGTAAAATATATAAAAATTATTAATTAGGAGAATAAATGCAGTAGAATAATACATTGTAGCTAAATTTTATAATACTTGTATATATAATTAAATAAAAGTTATTTAGAGAAATGATGAGACCTGATATGTTGGGCAACCTCGTCAACGCATCCTTGTTGATGCATCTTAGATGCATTGCCACATATGTGTGGATGAGAATGTGTTGATGCATTATCAAACAATACATCTTAGATGCATTAATGCATTCACAAGCAATGCATCTTAGATGCATTGATGCATCCTCATCAACACATCTCCATTGATGCATCCCCATCAACGTTGTTAGATGTGTTAATGCATCCTCATGGACACAATGCTTAAATTTTCCTATAAATATGTGAGCACCCACATATTTGAGATCATTTAGTCAGTATTGTAGCTAGACTCTTATAATTTTCTCTTATAATCTTAACAAATAGTCAGTGAGTGCCCATAGTGTGGATTTGAGTCAATTGTACAACATCTTATTTGAGTGGCATTGTACTTGGACACATTCTATGAATGATAATAAGGTCAAGATTGATTCATATTCATTGCAACACTTTGAATTAGAATAGATTTACTTTTAATGCAATTTACTTTTAACATACTAGTTAATATTTACATTTTCATGTATATTAATCAATTGGCAGAATAAGTGTGACCTAGTTCAAGCGTAAACACATGTTTGCTTGGTAATCCAAGTAGCATTATTGCTTGGTAATCCAAGAAACATTATTGCTTGGTTTGGCCAATAGCATAACACTTAATAATCCCAGCAGTGGGTATGTGAGTTCAGGATGTGTTTGGTAAGTTGGGAATGGACACTCATTGCCCTTAGGCTAGCTTAGAATTTATCTTCTAGTTATTAATTAGATTAAATAATTAATTTCTGTGTTATTGTTAAGGCTAGTTTAAGGCCCCAACAACATCATAATCATATGCCTCACTTTGGACTAAACCATATGTCATAAAGTTACCACTAGTCCAAGTAAGAAGACAGTGACCTATGATCAATGCTTAATAGTCTAGATAGCACAATAGTTCCATCCACAGAATTCAACTGGATTGCACATGAATGGTTGTGATTCATGTGGTTGGACATAGGGGGTACCTATGGCTCATCATTGGCACTATTGTTGGGGATGGTGCTAGCTATCTAGATTAGTTATATTATATAAATGATAGCTGTAAAAGCATTAACGCTTTATCTTTTTTAAATTTATTAATATTTTAAGTCACATGAATTATTAATTGAAGACAAGTCTCCTTCACATAGAACCAATAATCCATCACATGATGAGAACATTAGTAGGAAAAATGGTAGGATCTATATTGAAGATAATTGGAGTGAATTACTAAACACAGGGGGCTCATATGCTTATTTAGACCCTTACTACATTCAAAGACTATGTTCAACTAATGTAGAAAACCCTAGAGGGGATGGAACAAGTCCTAGAATAAGGATGGCCTCAAGGCATAGGACCTCCTCCAAACCTAGAAGAGATAAATCAAGGAACCATAGGATAAGATATAGAAGCCATGATGATTCTTCTAGTTCATCATCTTCCTCTTCCTCTTCAATGTCTAGTTATGAAAAAGATTAATGTAGGTATAGAGAAAGAGCTTCACTGAGGGGTTAAGATGATGATAGAAATAAAATGCAAAGGCAAAATGAAAGACATCAAGGTGAGCATAGACAAGATCATCACTATGAGAAAAATAGAAATAGATATTATCACCATGAGATGTCTGATGAAGATGAACCCTTGTTGGCTACTAAGAGCATGATAAAAATTAGGGAGGAAGTTCAAATATCTCATAGGCATCAAATGACTTGATATGAATAACATTCCTAATTTTAAGGGAGGCTATAATTTTGATTTCCTATATCATTTACAAGCCTTCCATGATGCATGTGCCTTACAAAACATTGAAAGTAAGTGGTAAAAGCTTAAGCTCTTTCCTAGAATACTAATAGAAGAAGCTAAAGGTTGGTATAGATTATTGGAACCACATTCAATCCACCGGTGGTCCAAGAAGCTAAAGCTCTTCAATGAAAAATACCAAACCTATGAAAGATTATCCAATCTAAGAAAACAAATCCAAGGGTGGAAGCAAGAAAATCATGAATCCTTGGATGAAGCCTTGGAAATATACTATTCTCTACTACATAAATGTTTAAGCTGTGGTTTCTCTCAAAAAGAGAAAATTCTCCACATCATAGATGAACTTTGTAATAAAATGAGGGAGACCCCTGGGATCTATGCCTAAGGATGATTATCAGAACTAAGAGTCCATCAAATACAAAGGCTAGTTGAATAGGTGGCAAAAGAAGAAGGAGAGCTATGTAAAAGGAAGAGTGTAGAAGAATATAACTAGGATCCAACTCTTCAAGAAAAAGAGGTTTATATTTATGATAAGAAAAACAAGGTAGCTCTTGATGAGTTGATTTCACACAAAACCTTGCAAATACAAAAATCTATCATTGAGATTGAAGCAAGGGTAGATAAGATGTGGGGATTTAATGAATGAAAATGTTATAAACAACATGAAAATCATAGAGGAGAAGGTAAAGAAAAAAGGATTAAGTGATCAAAATAAGAAGAGGAAAAAGAACAAAGAAACAAGGACACTTATCATCCAAAAGGAAAAATAATTATAGTAGAAGAGGCTATAGACTCATATACAAAAGGGGATGATGAATATGACATGTACCAATATGAACATCCAAAGGGAAATTGCCTAGTTGATGAGCCATGATATTGTGTACGTGATATCACGTACACGATATTTGCGTCCTGCCTCATCTACTATAAATAAGAGGCAGCACCCTTAGCTCCAGATAGTAAGGCTTAGACCCTTAGCCAAACTCTTGTAGTTTCATTAGTCTAGAGTTAGAATAATTTCTGTGTGCCTGTAGTAGGAGTCATAGAGTGAATGGATCTTTATTCGAGTAATTTATACCTAAGCACACATTTGTGTACGGAAATAAAGATAAACTTTATGATAAACCTTGCAACATACAGATTAAGCTAAATAGTAATTAATTATTGTTGAATTTTTAAATGCTTTTCTAGTTAATTAATATCTTTCTCAACTTTCAACCCCCTTAGTTAAATACACTTAGTACGACTGCTTTGAGCATGTGTGTAGTGCTTGGTAATCCAATAACGATTAGCATTTGGTAATCCCAGCAATGTTGCACTAGTTCAGGATGTGTACAGCAAGTGGGAACAGATACTAGTGTTAGGAATATTTAGAACTTAGTTAATGAATATTTAGTGTAAGTTAGTCACATAGTTCTCTCTCCTTTCCTTTATTAGCAGAAGACATAAAAAGACAAAAAGCTATAAAAATCACATACCTCAAGCTTACTTAACCATACAATCGTAACAATACAAGTAAGTTTGGGAGGACAACGATTGATTAAACCTAAGTGTTCCATTAAGGCGTGTAAGCACTTAGTCCTTGGAGTTTGACTGGATCACGTGTGAAACGCTCGTATTCATATGGTTGAATGTAGAGGTACCTCGCCACTCATCTTTGGTATCTTTGCTGGGGACTTAGTTGTTTGTGTGCTACGTAGAACATAGGAACTCATTCATATAATTGGAACGTTAGAACGAACCCTTATGGTTAATCAAAGAAAGATAAGAAAGTGGTAAATCACACACTGAACAAGACAAAATGTCTTCTTCTTCACATAAGAGCACTTCACCACCTAGGACTAACGCAAGAGGACTAACGCAAGAGGCAGTTGGCGGTATAATACACATAACCAAGATCTACTAGTTTCTCAATAGTTTCATGTGGTATGTACTCATCCTAATGAGTATGTGCCCAATTTCACCTTTATTCTCCATCAAGATGAACAACTGCATTGGAGAGACTTGGAGGGTAACATAGTGTTGCCCCTAGACCGATCAGTCCCCAACATGCTCCTTCGTGCTCTCTCATGAATAGGCATGTTGCTTTTATACATGGAATATGTTGCATAACATCATGACACAAGGGACTATCATCCCACAGAAGTGCAACATCAAAGGGACTTGCAATGGGAGAGATACTATACATCCTCGAAGGGTAAATGGCCCCATAACGTTCTGCATGTCTTGAGCGAAATTGAGGGTGGTGAACCTGCTTCAATAGGTTCTCCACAAAATGATGTTCCTCCTCCTAACGATGGTCAGGAGGTGGTGTATCAGAACCTTCACTCCACTATTCACAACCCTGGTTCTGATACCCACGAACACAAAGTTTTCAAAGAAGGCACACAAACATACAATAAGGGTGAACATTCTGATCGTGATCATGATCATGGCTAAGATCACCGAAGAGAAGGTAAAAAACACCATCATGGTGATGGTTGTCCTTCTTCTTCACCTTCATCATCACATTCACCCTCTCCTTTAGTGTCTAGATGTAGTCATAGGGAATCCAATCGTGAGGATAAGGGAAAACAAAGTGAAAAACATTGATAAGACAGTCGAGAATGAGGATGAGGCCGCTTTAAGGAATCAAGGCATAGAAGAAGGGAGAGTAGGGAACCACATAGAGACCATAGACGCTATGAACAAGATGATCATGAAGAACCCCTACTCACAACTAGAAGCATGCTAGATATAACAGAGGTCGTAAGAGTTTCCACAAGGCACTAAAAGGATAGTAGGATCAAGAGGTTAGACATGAACAACATCCCACGATTTGAAGGGGGATATAATGCTGATCCTCAAAATAATTTACAAGAATTCCACGATGCATGTTCCTTGCAAAACATAGAAAAGGGATGGCAAAAACTGAAGTTGTTCCCAAGGACACTAGTGAAAGAAGCTGAAAGTTGGTACCGATCCTTAGAACCAGAATCCATTCGGAAGTAGAGTACAATGTTAGAACTGTTTAATGATAAGTACGAAACGTACTCCTGAGTGTCTAACTTGCAAAAGAAAATCCAAGGATGGAAGCAAGGAAATCATGAATCCTTGGATGCTGCCATGGGTTGCTATTACGCACTATTACATCATTGCCCTGACCATGGTTATTCACAAAGGGATCAACTACACCATCTTGTGGATGGACTTAGCCATGAAACAAGAAGAACCCTTGGGACGTATGCCCAAGGAAGGTTATTGGAGCTTAGGTCTCATCAAATTCATAGATTGCTTGAGTAAGTAGCCAAAGAAGAAGGTGAGCTACGAAAGAGAGAAAGTATGAAAGAATACAACCGAGATCCTTCCCTTCGAAAAAGGGGAGTGAGATTTTGTGAGGAGGAAGAAGAGTCACCACTCAAAGAGATGGTGAATAGGAAAACTTTGCCTCTTCAAAAGTTAACTACAGAAGTATTGGCAAAGGTAGACCAAATGTGGGACTCCCTAGATAGTAGGTTTGAAACTATTCTTAAAATTGTAGAAGAGTCTAGAGAGCGAGGTAGTGACCATGACAAAAAAAAAAGAGAGAAGTGGATAATGCACGTAACAAGGGTAAGGGTAAAATGGCCATCACAAAAGAGGTTGTGGATTTAGACACCAACAATGACAGTGGATGTGAGATATGCCAATACGACCATCCTAAGGGATGTTGCCCAGTGATCTCACATCTACAAGAGTCTGGGGTATATGCACTCAACCCACAACTAAATAAACGGCAAGCACCCCGACAGTTACCTTATCCCCAAGGTAACCCAAGGCAGTTCCACCAACCCTCAACATATTATCCAAGTGGAACTCCATCATAACCTATTGAGCAACATCAATAGTGGAAATACCCACAATCATGTGGGATGCCACCACCAAGGCAACAATGCCCCTACCGGCAACCTGACCCATATGGCTACTACGTGCAGCGTCCAATCTCTCTAGGTGACTCTGTTAGTCACGTTATACCAGAACATCACTACCAAGCTCGTGAGTATTATAAAACTCCTTCTCTTAAGCAAGATAACCCACAAACATACCATCCTTTGAATCCATCTGCAACTCTCACACCAGTAGCTCCATTACCACCCACTCCAGCAATGCAAGGGAAACTTCCTACTCCATTTCAACAATGCAATGCCATGAGGGCTATGAATCTTCAACCATCAGAGGGCACATTTGATGTGAAATCACGCACAGGTAGGTCCTTCGAAACCATCAGATGCTCGGCCGACCTCAACCATGGCGGAGGACGCGGAAGATGTAGAGCAGCGACACCAATCATGATGCAGACTCAGCTTCAGACTCCGCCGCTGGAAATTCATGCCTTCTGCTATGATTCATAGAGGATTCATATGTGGAGAGTTACATTAGTATCATCGGTGTCATTTTTTAAAATTAAGACTTTTGAGTTGGATGGGAAGATGATAAAATTTCAAATCTGGAATATCGTGGGTCAAGAAAGATTCAAGACAATGTAAGCATCAAGTTAAGGGTAAACTATATAACTCCCCAATAGATCCTAATAACTCTATTATATATTTAACAAGTGAATTTTGTATTTTTATAGTGATAATGACTTCTTATAAAAGTCATAACTTCCTAGGGTAGTTACAACTAGGATATTTGTAACTAATTTTAATACTACAAAGGCCACTTGTCAACCACAACCTCTTTATCTCCAAAATAGGACACGTGTTAGATGCAGCATTTTTATCTCTTTTGTGGTTGAAACCACCCAAAATTTTTGTAACTTACCTAACTTGTTGGGCAAGTAACCTCCTAACTTATTGGGTAAGTAATCTCCTAATTGGTTGGTCAAGTTACTTGGGAGAAAAGTTAGGTGAGATATTTTTAAATATGTAACTTCCCTACCTACCTTGGAATCCTATAAAAAGGCTTCAAGGGTCAAGGGGGAAGGGGGAACATCACATTAGATCTCAATTTTTTGGAAAGGAATCATCACTTCTCACATCAAACTTGGG
>MNCI01000472.1:490371-500769 GCA_015680685.1 Gnetum montanum | reverse complement strand
TCCTTTTTAAGTTTTTATTTTACACATTTTTATTTTACAATTAACTTTTGTTATTTTTGTTTTGCAACATCGTTTATGCTTTTTCATTTCTTTATGTGACTCTTTGATTGTTATTTTTGTTTTGTTAGATTCGTCACCTAATAAGTGCTCCTAATTGTGGTATGAACTGTATTCTATGGATTGCTTATGTTTGGTTTTTACCTTTGAGTTATAATGTTGATACTAAGGTATGGTTCTTTTGATATAATAGGCAATGATCCACATCACCCATGCATCCATGAATTTCTATGGTCTCTCTTGGCTTGGAAGTCTACAATCCCTTTCTTTAATGATAAAACTATTAATAAATTGGTAACTAGGCATTTCTCAAACTAAGGAAGGACTCAAGGACTAAAAAGGGTGTGACTTAAAGGGGATTTTATGCATTTGTGCTGGCTATTCTATTGGGTTCTTGGATGTTTTCTTTTTGAGTTTTCTTTACCATTTCGACATTGCTCCATTATTGGGAAGTTGAGCCAATAAAAATAAGTCTTTGCATTGTGTGGTTCTCACGCAAAAAAAAAAAACACACAGTGAGAATTCAAAGCACACCCCTTAAGACAAAATAATTATTTGGGCTACAAGCACTGGTTATGAAACTAAACAAACATATTCCCTCTAACTTAGGCCCTCTCTCACTTCCTACTTTCCCCTTTCTCATTTTCTTGGAATGGTGGTGACTCTTTGGTGGAAGCATTCTTGTTACTTCAAGTGGATGGATTGGCCAAGTGTATTAATGTGAAGTCACTGGATGTGGATTGTTTGAGGCTGGATTTGGAATGAGATCTACTCAGTTACATTAACCATCAATACAGAAGGGGCTGTACACCACCTTGTTCTTGGGACTCCATTCCATTCTCTTCTCCTCATCATTCTTTCTCCATTTTTAACCTCATTACCAGTTGTATCAGTAGTTTATATTTTGGTTGATGCATTGTTTTATTTTCGGTGAATTTTTTTGGTTAAGACTTTAACTCTTGCTTCCAAATGACATTTCCAGAGCCTACAAACTCTTTGAATGTGGGATTGTCAGGGCATTAAGGACATGTGCCTGCTTTGCGGAGGACCCACTGGCATTCCTATTTGGTGCATCAATTAGCTTATTTCCCTTAAACATTGTTGCAATCAACATTTTTTTTGTTCATTTCCATCTCTGACATCCATTTTATCGACGTTTCCATTGTTTCTTTTTCTCCATCTTTCTTATTCCTTATCTTTTTCCATTCTATCGCTACCAGAGGATCGCTGTTAGTCATGGGGGCCCTGGTCCAATTTTTTCAATTTTCCTAACCCTTACACCTTGGGTAGTCACCAGTGTTATATCTCTAGAATCCGTATTAGCCATATCACAACTTAGCCAATGGACTTTACACTGAGGCAAGGTATCAATTGTATTGTGATTTACTTATCCTTGCTCATATGTGACTATGTTGTATGTGTAGATGGCAATCATACAACAATGGACTAGATCTGGAGGAACACTTAGGATGGACTAGTGTTCGAACAGTTGTGCAAGGAACAAGACTGATGGCACGGTTATAGATGGACAAAAAAAGGTGCAATCCTGGCATCGGCAACAACACATCTTCTTCTTTTCTCTCTCTCTCTTCTCACTTAGCTGTCAAATAAGGCTGGATGTCAATTGTGTATAGTGTTCATTCTTGTAGTCATGAACACTAATATTGTCATGTATTGTAATGATTGATCCATTCACATGTCACCCCATTCACCATTAATTGGCATTCAAGTCAATAATCCCATACCTTCCTAATATTTTGTAAGGAACTCAAGGATGAGTTTTTATTCAGTCATGGGGGTATGATGAGCCGCGATATCACGTACATGATATCGTGTACTGGATATCGCATCTGCCATGTGATATTGCATACAGGATATCATGTCCTACCTCATCTTCTATAAATAAGAGGCGACGCCCTTAGCTCCAGATAGTAAGACTTAGACCCTTAGCAAAAATCTTACAGTTTCATTAATCTAGAGTTAGAATAATTTCTGTGTGCCTGTAGTAGAAGTCATAGAGTGAACGGATTTTTATTTGAGCAATTTGTACTTGAGCACACATTTGTGAATGGCAATAAAGATGAACTTTATGATAAACCTTACAAAATACAGACTAAGCTAAATAGTAATTAATTATTGTTTAATGTTTAAATTATTTTCTAGTTAATTAATATCTTTCTCAACCTTCAACCCCCTTAGTTAAATACACTTAGTACGACCGTTTCGAGCATGCGTGTAGTGCTTGGTAACCCAGTAATGATTAGTGTTTGGTAATCCCAACAGCGTTGCACTGGTTTAGGATGTGTATGATGAGTGGGAATGGATACTGTTGTTAGGAATATTTAGAACTTAGTTAATGAATAGTTAGTGTAAGTTAGTCACTTAGTTCTCTCTCCTTTCCTTTATTAGCAGAAGACATAAAAAGACAAAAAGCTATAAAAATCACATACCTCAAGCTTACTTAACCATACAACCGTGACAATACAAGTAAGTTTGGGAGGATAATGATTGATTAACCCTGAGTGTTCCATTAAGGCGCGTAAGCATTTAGTCCTTGGAGTTTGACCGGATCGTGCGTGAAATGCTCGTATTCATATGGTTAAGTGTAGGGGTACCTCGCCACTCATCACTAGTTATGTTACATCTACAAGAGTTTGGGGCTTTTTCTTTGAATCCCAAGTTCATAGAAAATAAAATTCCTAGAAGATTACCTTATTCACAAGGTCATTATAAATAGTCCTACAACCAATGGTACTATCCCACTAGGACTTCTTATCAACCTCAAGACTACTATTAACCACAATGGCAAAATCCACAATCATGGGAGATACCATCAACAAATGAGCAATACCTTTATTGCTAGCCAAACCCTTATGATACTATGTTCAACAACCTATTTCTCCAAATGGTTCTACTTTCTTTGCCTTAAATCACTACTACTACCTTTTTGAATACCATCAATCCACAACATCTCCTGTGAGATTGCCATCCCATGCCTCTCATCATATGTCACATTCTCAACACTCTCATACTTTTCTCCATCATATTTTACCACTAACAATGAGGAAACAATTGATACCATAGCCTCAACAGAAGAATACCACTTATGTTGTGAACATACAAGTGAATGATAATGTTAGTAGATCTTATCAAAAGTCTTGGAAATGTCCTTTCTTTAGGATAGTTTCCACACATGTGAATAAAACTAGTAGACATCCTAGCTCATTAGAATTAGCACAAGGATAATATAGTGCAACCCCTTTCCTTACAAAAATAATGTCTCCTAATCCTATGCAAGATCCAACAACCATTACTGCTTTAACACAAAACATAAAAGATGAACCTATCATTGTGAAGAGACAAAAAATTCCATGCATTACTAATAATGATAAAGGGTGAAATTTTTGGCCAAAAGTGTAAGGTATGAACATGATCCATATACTAATGCACAAAAAACTTAAGGAACAAGTGTGTGTGCAAAGACAAGTCTTAAAAAAAACCACTAGACCATAGACACCTAGTGGCTCAAAAATCAGAATACAAAATCATTCAAAAGATGCATAGAAACAACCAATTCACTTATTAGTTCTAGTCCTAAGAAAGTAAACTAAATAGAGAACTTAGAGAAGAACATCTTACACTTTAACTATACACCAAAAGAAGATGTTAAATAAGGAGACATAAGAACTAAAATAGAAAATAAATAAGGAAACATGTTTGGACCCCTTAAGAAAAAACACCTTCTAGTCTAGCTAAAGATATGTCTCCAAATGATCAAAATGTGATTATCATTAATGTTAAATGTGCTACCAAACAAAAAATTAAATCATTAAAGATGATAAATGAAAAACTTATGATGTATAATTAAGGGAATGCGTGGTCCACTTTTTGAATGCTTTCCCATGAGTTTAGTCATGGGGGAGATGCCCCATCTTCAATCAAGAGCTAATAAGTATTTTTTTCACTTTTTTTGTTTTACAATTTTTTATCATTTTCCTATTTCTTCAAAAATTTGCAATTCTTAAGATGTTTTCTATTTATTGTTATTTTTATTTTCTTTATAATTTTCTCTTTTATTGAGTTTTTGCCTTTATGTTTTATGAATGTCTATTATGTCTTTGTTACTAACAATGTTGCCAGTCATGATGCAGAAGTCAATGCTATTTGTTGGATCTTTGTCTTATGTTGTCAAGTCGTTTGGGTAAATAGTTGTGTAATGTAGTGAGACCACATCATCCATCCCTCTAATTTCTCTAAATAAAAGGTCTTTATCATGAAAGTAATATGGTTCTTCTCACATAAAACTAAAATTAATTAATGATCATTGTGCCTTGAAGAAAGAGGTAATGACTAAGTGAAAATGGTAAAGCGTATGACCTCAAGGGGATTTGTAGGTTCTCTTCTTGACTTTCTTCTTGGGGCCTATGACTAATGGAACGTATCATCACTCCTACTTGTCAACCAATAAATAGGAAGCATGTCTTTGCATGGTGTGGTTCCCATGATATTCAAAATAAAAAGAAAAAAAAGAGGAAAGAAGAAGAAGAAAATAGACAATGAAAATTCAAAGCACACCCCTTAGACACAATAATGGGCTACAATCAGTTATGGGGCTAGAAAGACATCTTAACCATGCTTAAAGGCACCCCTCTAACTAAGCCCCTTCCTTCATTCTTCATCTTAATTACAATTAACACAAGAACCTATTGTGAACATGGTTAAGTACCTTACATCCTAATCTCTACAATTCTTTCTCATCCCTTTATTCACCTCACTACTGCATGCAATTATGGGCCTAATGATTTTGTATAGTATAGTGTAGGATCCTAACTAAGGTATTTTTGTGTTTTTTGGAATAAGAAATAATCTACATTTAACTTCTAAGGTACCCACAAACATCTATAGAAGTGGTTATGTAAGGGCATCATGGCAAGGCTTGCTTTGGGAAGGACTTAGCTGCATAACTTATGTTGACCTTGGCTTTGAACCAAATCTCACATTTTCAAGAACATCATTAACTGCTTCTCTAAATTTATGCATAATTTTGCGATCAACTTCTCATCAATTTTGAGTTATCTTTAATGCTTTTATATTAAAACATCCTCTAAATTCAAAATTTCTTGGCCATCTTGTGAACTGAACATTTGATTTTAATTGTTCAAAAACTTATGCACTTCCAAAGTTAAGCTCATTTATCATGGGGGAATTATGGATGTAATTTTTGAAATTTTTCTAGCACCCATTTTTGAACATTATGGTAACTAATAGTAAAAATAATCAAAATAACATGAAAAATTTGATGATTTTAGTTACCTTAGAGCCTTAGGGAGCATTATTATGAAATCATCTTAAGCCTAAATGCTAAAATATTTTTGAACTTTGAGGTAACTAGGGATCTGAAAAGGGTTAATTATTAGGGAAAATTTACCAAAACTAACATTGATCCTTTGGTGATTACAAGTGATGCTAAAAGGAAAGCCTAAGGTTGAAAGTCTTTTTTAGGGCAAGGAAAAAGGCTAAGAGAAAGATAGATGAGGATATGTCCATGTTAAAATAGTAGCATATACAATGATTAAAGTTTCAACATCACATGTTTTTTGAACTCGTGGCATAATGAAGAGAAATTTTAGTTCATTTTTCAAAAATGTTCTAGATAAAAGAGAAGCATCAACATAACAATCAAGGTTGGAAAGTCTATCATCACTAGCAACAACAAGAAGATTCATCTTTAGTGGATTTTTGAAGACCTCTACAATTTTGTAAACTTTAGTATCTATCTAGTCTCTTTGTTATTTTGTAATACATCCACTCAAATAAAATTATGTCATGCTACACTCCTATTTTATAATGGTTGTCAGTCTAGTCTTGGTCACCTCACATGTTTTGTAATGAAACTTTGTCCATTTATATATAACTCGAGGATGATCTTTTAGTCAGTCATGTGGGTATGATGAGACTTGATATGTTGGGAAACTTCATCAATGAATCCCTATCAACATAGCTAGATACATTAATGCATCCCCATCAACACAATGCTTGCATTTGCCTATAAATATACAAGCACCCGTCATATATTTGGCACCATTTGGTTAGTAGCTAGACTCTTGTAATTTTCTCTCGTAATCTTAGCAAATAGTCAGCAAGTGCCTATAGTGTGGATTTGTGTTAGTCTTACAAAATCTTATTCAAGTGGCATTCTACCTAGACACATTCCATGAATGATAATAAGATCGATATTGATTCATATTCATTGTAAAAAATTGACTTAGAATAGATTTACTTTTGATGCACTTAGTTAATATTTACATTTTTATGCATATTAATTAATTGGAAGAATGAGTGTGACTAGTTTCAAGTGTAAACACATATTTTCTTAGTAATCCCAGCAATGTTATTACTTGATTTTCCCAATAGCATAACACTTGGTAATCTTAGTGGATACATGAGTTCAAGATGTGTTCAGCAAGTTGGGAACAAACACTCATTGTCCTTAGGGTAGCTTATAATTTATCTTCTTAATATTAATTAGATTAATAATTAATTTTTATGTTATTGTTAAGGTTAGTTTAAGGCCCAAACAACATCATAATCATATGCCTTAATTTGAACTAAATCATACATCATAAAGCTACCACTAGTCCAAGTGAGAAGATAATGACCTGTAATGCTTAGTAATCTAGATACCATACTAGTTCCATCCATAGAATTTGACCAAATTGCATGTGAACACTTAGGATTTGTATGGACCTGCTACTGATCAAGAAAATTTAAGATTTATGCAACCACAAAAGGAAGGTTCTCTAAAAATTTTACTAGTTACATCATAAAATAGTACATAAAATAATGATCCCAACAACATTTGTTTCACATCAATTAGACATATGGAAATAAAGTTATTCATGTTTTAAGTTTACTAAATTAAATAATAAAATATTAATATGTACTAAACAATATTAAAATTTTCCCAAACATATAGAACATGTTGAAATGAAAAATGTATCTTATGATCCCAATAGCATAGATGGAAAATTCATATCTATCATACTTTATTATTTATTTATAAAAATATGTACATAGCTCAAATATCCAAGAAGTGTACAAGGTTTCTATTTCACAAAAATACAAAATATACATGAATTATTTTTCAAGTTAAAAGGGCCCATGTTGTACATAACTGATCCATCTTCATCATATGTCCCTCTTTTGACATTTTCTCATCTATTTTGGGCTCTCTGCATCGAAATGTAGGAGAAGTCAAAACCCCTCAAATAAGAAAGGTTATCATATTTCCCTCTTCATAGACCATAAATGTTCTAGGCCAAAAGTCTCAGGTTATGGGCTAGGTCAAGGTTTTGAATAAAATATTCAAAAATGTTTTGAAGTCTAGAAATGGCTAAAATTTTTCAAAATTTATTTGAAAATATAGAAGGACCACAAAATATCTCTAAAATCCAAAGAAAATCCAAAAATCCAACGAAACTCAAAAATTCCAAAAGAATATATATTTTATCCAATCATCTTCAAAGGCTAGGTATTAATCATCCTCATTACCAACAAGAACCATTAGGCCTTGGAATAACCTCACTACTATCATTGGATTATCCTTTAAATTATTTTAATATCCAAAAATATCTCAAATTTATCCAACAAAAATACAAAGAATGTATATTTTAACTAACCATTTCCAAAGTCTAGGTCTTGGTTACCATCACTACTAAAGGGACTCATTAAAAACTCTTGGAATAACATCACTACTATCATTGGGTTATCCTTGTGATTCCAAACAAGTCACTTATGGCTGGGTCTTGGCGATAGCCTCACTACTAACATCCTCAATGGTTGAGACACATGTACCATCAAAAGGATAGGTCTTGACTATGCCTCACTACAACTCCATTAGACTTAACTACTCAATGTCATGGTCTAACATGAACTTACAAATCAAAATTCAAAGTAGGAAATCCATCCAACAATCCTTGTTCCCATGGGATGGATCCTACTAAAGAACACTCCATTACTGTATGTAGTTGGGGATATCTAAAATGTTCATGGCTCCCACTACCAACTGAGCACAAATGATCACACAAATATTATTATTTTATTTCAAAATCCTAATAATTTCCCAAATAGCCAAATCCATGGTAGCCAAAAATACACAAATGATTTCCAAAATAGCCAAATCTATGATAGCCAAAAATTCCATAAGATTCTTGTAAAATCATCCTTATGTTATGAGTAGTTCCAAAATATTCATAATAGATTGGGTAAAGTTCTCATAACTCTAGAAATTCCCCAAAAGACAGAAAAAGGGGTTGAACATAATTAAAATACCAAAAACAAATCCAAATTGATAAAAAGCCAACAGAATCTTGGTATAATAACTAAAATCATAGAAGAATAGCAAAATATTAGAAAGTAGACAAAAAAAGAGGTTGAACAAAATTAAAACACCAAAAACAAATCCAAATTGATAAAAAGCCAATAGAATCTTGGTATAATAATTAAAATCATAGAAGAATAACATAGAGGAGGAATAGAGGATCTATAACAAAATAGGATAGCTATATGAAAAGAAATTTAAAATAATCTTTCTTATTTTTGTTGTTAGAGCTCCGAGAATTCTCTTAGCATTTTCCTTTTTTACCTAATGCTCTCAATTTGTCTTTGCTTTGCTTAACTTGTCACATTCTACAAATTGCAATGTGATGTATATATGGCCTAAACCTATTTATAAGGGGAAGAATGGAAGAAATCAGGTCAAAATCAACTCCAAAAAGAAGAGAGAGCAAAAAATGTCTTTCTAGAAAAAAGTAACAAAACATGATTTTGCCAAAAAAGAAAAAAAAAAGCAAAGAAAACAAGCAATGAAAAAAATGAGCTGTGGAGGAAAAGGTGAAGAGGTGATGCACATGGCAATGCATAAAAGATAATATGCATATACTTTATGCCTACATTTTATATGTATTTTGCACATAATATACTTATTATAACGACAACGTTTTCATTTTGAAATTTGATTTTTTACTTTTAATTTTAATTTTTTAAAATCATTTCTATAAGTTTATTTTCTTAATTTTCTTTCTCTCCACTCAAACACTCATGACACCGAGACTTCAAATCAAATTCCGCTTGAACCTACAAAATCCTTATTAAGTGGTCTACTAAATTGCATGCTGAAATGTTACCTAAGCTATACTTATCATAGTCACCCAGTTTAAATGTTGAAAATTTTACAAAGGTACTTCCTTAACAAAGTTTATTTATGAAATATTTTATTATAATTAAAAATAAGCTTCAAATCCTATTTTGATGACCCAAAGTAACAAGGAATATGTTTTGGGTAGGGCTCAAGTTCAAAATTTCTTCATGAATAGAGTATTACATAATCATCTATGCATAATGAAAATGAAATATGCATAACTAGATGTGCGTAATAAAGAATAAATATACATAACTGAATGTGTAAAAGAATAAAATATGTGTATTCAAATACTTATAAAGGCATAATAACTAACAAAAAAACTTCTTGGTCATATTTACTCCATCAGGTTTCACACACTGGGTTATAATCAGCATAGTGGGGAAATTTATACGATGTAGTTCCTGGATAATGAGTTGACCCACTATAGTGTTTGGGACCATTAGATGGTATGCAAGGATTGGGATGTTTCCTT
Source organism: Gnetum montanum (assembly GCA_015680685.1). NCBI lineage: Eukaryota > Viridiplantae > Streptophyta > Gnetopsida > Gnetales > Gnetaceae > Gnetum > Gnetum montanum. Next base: position 491,038 of record MNCI01000472.1, on the reverse strand, counting down.
CCATGACTATGTTCATTGGGCCGTATGGTTGTTGGCATGTTAGTTGGTGGCCTTGATGAAGTAACATGAGGTGTTGGGTTCGAAGCTAAAGGTGCACCACAGTGTGGGACTTGTGCTGAGTTGGAAGATGCAGTGGCCTCAAAATTATGTTTTCCCTTCTTATGGCCATGTTTAAAGAAAGGATGCTTTGGATGTCGAGGAGGCTTTTCACTGTTGTTAGTAGTAGTAGCACAAGTGTCGTTCATGGGTTGTTGCGGTGGTGTAGACACCTTAGGAATAGCTGGTGAAGATATAGAAGGAGGGAAAGGATGAGAATGTTGAAAGTCAGGAGGAGTATAAGGTGCACAAGATGGTGGTTGTGTTGAAGGCATGGGTTGATAGTATTGTGGAGAATAGTAATGTGGTGAGATAGAGTATGTTGGCCCAGTTGCAGAAATAGGATGTTGAACAAGATAAGCATTTGGGTTCAGATGATATGAAGGGTGTCTCCAATCTAGTGGTGGATTCCCCCATGACTGGGATTGTTGCCACTATGATCGAACACAGTATCTCTGTATGAACTCGGGATGTAACATGTTTCCCCAATGCTCATGTAAATGTAACAATATTGGGCATTGGCCTTTGGGATGATCATATAGGCATATGTTGCATTCATATGTATGATTGG
>MNCI01000472.1:468586-490043 GCA_015680685.1 Gnetum montanum | reverse complement strand
CCAAGGGTTCATGTTGTGCTTATTTCCATCCTTGGATTTGTTTCCTCAAGGCTAACACTCTTGCATAGGTTTGATATTTTTCATTAAATATTTCTACCATTGTTGACCAATGTCATATTGAATTTGGTTTTAACGATCTATACCATACTTTTTCTTGGCCAACGAGTGTCATAGGGAAGAGCTTGAGTTTTTTCCAACCATTACCAATGTTGTTCCATGCGTAGGAATCGTAGAAGGCTTGTAAATGTTGATGTGGATCTAAGTCATAGCCTCTTGAGAAATTAGGGAAGTTGTTTAAATCGATCCTGGGTAGATAGCTCTCTTTATGATGCCTACATGAGATTCGAACAGCCTCTTGTATTTGTGTTAGGCTTGTAGTGGCCATTAGGAGTTCATCTTCATCTTGTAAGTTATGCTTTCATGCGTTGTGATGACATTGTTTTTGTTCATGCTTATAAGAAACCCCTACCTTGAGTTGCATACTCCAATCTTCATCGTTATATAGTTTGTTGGTTTTCCAATGAACTTCCTCACTAAGTGTGGCATTATTGTAATCTTGTAGGAGAGGTATTGTTGTAAAGTTATGTGTGAATTTGGATGTGAATTTTTATAATTTATTTTTCTAAAAGGTATATCATTAAGTTCTTTACAGCAACCTGGTATGATATAACTAATCTAGATAACTAGCACCATCCTCAACAATGGCGCCAATGATGAGTGGCGAGGTAACCCTACACTCAACCATACAAATATGAGTGTTTTCACGCATGATCTGGTCGAAATCCATAGACGAACTAGTTGTGGCACCTAGACAATTATCCTTAGGTCACAGTTCGCTATCTTCCCACCTAGACTAGTATTATATTTGTCACATATGGTTTAGTCCAGAGTGAGGTGTATGATGGGTTTCCTAATCTAATGCTACTCCTGAAGGCAATGAAAATAAGATTAACTAAGCTAGGAGGAAATGGTAAGAGAATGTAATCTAGCCTAAGTGCGATGAGCATCCGTTCCTTGATTATCCATACACATCTTGGACTTCATGCATGACTACCACTGGGATTACCAAGCATAGATCCTAGGTACACTACTGGGTTACCAAGTAGTCACACTTAAATGCTCGTAATTAAGTCGTACTCATTCTGCATTCTAACGTGAGTTTAAGGGTGAGAGAGACTAATTAGGAAAGTAGTAAATAATAATTAAATAAATAAATAAACAAAGTGAATGTTGTAATGATGAAGTAATCTCAATCTTTATTTCTGGTCATGTGCGTGTCCAAGTACATCACACTCGAATAAAGGATGCTGTACAATTACATTCACCACACTGTGGGCATACACAGGAAAAATAATCTATCTTTGGAGAGATAAAACTGCCAGAGTTTAGCTAGAATCTAACTCTCTATGGTGTGAAACAAGGGAGAGTTACCTCTTATTTATAGAATTGGCGACGGACTGCGATATCGCATACGCGATATCGTAGGGAAAGATGCGATATCACGGTAGATGCAATATTGCGTACGCGATATTGTAGCCCATGCGATATCGCCTCCCATCAACATTTTACTTAATAATAGGAATAGTAAATAGTAACAAATGGAAATGTTTAACTAAGAAAATAGTAAATAATTAACAATTAGAAGCAATAATAATCTAAGTGGATGCTACAATGATGGGAGTAATCTCAATATTTATTTCTAGTCATGTAACATGTCCAAGTATGTCACACTCAAAAAAAGCTATCATACAATTATAAACATCACACTGCAAGCATGCATTGGGAATAAGAGGACTAAAAACCAATCTACGAATAAACTAACTAAAAACTAAAACCAACACTATTTTCTCTCTCTCTCAACCATACACCCAAGTGCTATATTTATAGGCTAACATGAAAAATGTAATATCAAATATCCAATATCACGTCCTAACTCCAATATTGGGTATTTGATATTGGGGCTTCAATGTCGAGTACCCAACATCGGGGCTGATAGATTCATGACTCATCATACCCCCATGACTAAATGAAAACTCATCCTTAAGTTAAAAAAAATGAGGAACATGTTCTTTACAAAATATTGAGAAGGTATGGGATTATTGACTAACTTAATTGAAAAATAAAATAATTTACTCTTACATGACGCAGTGGTGTAGTACAAAAATGGGACACAATATTACAAGACAAAAAACTGGGAAGCTCATGTGGTGCTCGAAGGTGGTGTCTCCTCCATTGGTTTATTTCCTTTGTTGCTAAGCTTGTGAAATGTGTAGCGATTGAGTAATGCCTACAAATTTTCTTCTTCCATCCTTAGATTATGTACTATTTAGGCTACTAAGCTGATATGTGCTGGCACTGGTAGGTCATAAGGACATGGTAGTTGTAGGAACATCTAATTAGACTTCACATACCAGACTACAAACTACCATCATTCTTTCTCAAAAGCCCTAGCTTTTTCTCTCAGTTCATGATAATCTATTAATCTTCTGGCTAGGTTTGAGGCAACATCCTTATGTACCTAGTAACTGGCTTTAATAACTTCCAATTTTAAGTTTGCCACATGCAACTTCTACAAAGTGTCTTTCTAATCTGCAAACTCTTTTTCATACAATGCATAAGTGGTTACTACCTACTTCTCTAGCTCACTCCAAGGTTGACCTACTATTAACATGGCAAGGTTGGCATATCTAAGGTTAGCCAGTGCCATGTATTCTTTTAAATCTTTGATCTATAGGTCTTTATTCTTTACTTCCATTTGGTGGACCAAGGCATAGCTATCCAGAATTGGCTACCACTCAGGATTTTGTGCTAACAAGAAGATAATGTGTGCTTTGGCCATCTAGATCTCTTTTTCATTTATTTTTTTATACATTCCTACTTGTTCATGGAAGTGTTCCTTCAACTTCTCATGCTTCTTGGCCTCATTCTATCACACGTTGATTTCTATTGCTAATTTTTATTGAATCATGCAAACCTCCTCCATTGAGAGGATTTTATTTTCTTTGGCCAATCTATTGATGTCTTAGTTGACCCTCACAAGTTGTTATTTTAACTAATGGATTCTCTCCTCAAGGATGTTCTTTGGCTTTTTAACTATGGTCAACCTTGAATTCTCAGCAGTGAGCTGCTTGTTTTCTTTTTGTGCAATGGTCAATGGATTTTTGTACATGTGAGACTATGCATTAACAGTAGAGTCATTCTAGATCACTTTCTCTTTTTCTTGTTCTGTATTTGCACTCTCCTTAGTTAGCTTGGCCAACTGCTTCATCCTAAATTGTTCTAGTTAGTTAGGTGCAACGAAATGGGTAGGATCTTGTCGTTTGACCCTCAAGGCAACTAGCTGTTATTGTAATCTTTATACTTCTACTTTTTCATGTTCTACCCTAATTTCAGCCATGACTAGCTACAATGACATCACTATGGTGATGAGGTATGGCTATGCTACAGTGACATCACTATGAATGTCAAAAAAAGTAGTCATCACTTGCCCCATTTACAGCAGTCGATCCAATACATCCTCATGCACCATAGGAGTCATCAAAGTCCTGGCCAACATCTGCACATCTCTAGCCCTAATAATATCATTGAATGATTCTTTTATATGATCTGTGATCACTTCTATTACACCTACCACATTCTAATGTTGCATTACCATAACTGTGACACCTTTCTTGATTTCAAGCATCACTTGGAAGGATGTGGAATTCCCAGAGATTTTCCTAGACCATTAGGATCTTCCTTCTAATTGTAATGAGATCTCCCCCTTTGTTGGATCAATTGAAATAGTGGGTTGTATAGCATCATCAATGACTCTAAAGAGATTGGACTCATCCTTGCTTCCCCAACTGACAACTTCAACAATTTTCTATAAATAGTAAATTAAGGGCCTATAATCTTGTAGTAGCCGTAGTGAAGCTTGTGTTTTTGGATACTGTTTAGGCTCACATTGTGTTTTTGCTTTGAGCTCTACTTCCTTCCCTGGTTCTTGATCTTCACCAAGATCTTTTCTTGGTTCCACGAGTTTGAGAAGTTCAGTGAAGGAGGTGTTTTGAGCCTTCCTAGGGATCTCATTCATATATCCCAAGATTCCAATGTGTTTGCACAAGCTCTTGATTAGGTAAGGTAATGGAAGTGTTGGCTTCCCTACCTTTTTCTCTTTGAACCATCATTAAATTTCAATGAAGTAGAATTGGGGAAGATTGGCCACATATTTTTCCATTAGGATAGCACTTCCCCTAGCCACGTATGTTGAAATTCAATTGAGCCCTTTGGTGGGAAACAAGTGGTATGTACCAATCTTGAAGAACATCCTCTCTTCCAGAGTTAGTTCATTATATGTTTTATCTTCTTTATCAAATGTCCATTTCAACCACATTTTTTTGGTATCAAGGTCATATTTGATGAATAAATGGATTACCTTAGCCCCTTCATTTAGCAAATTCAAAGTTGCTAAAATTGCCTTAACTGAAAATGAGACATTGACTCCACAAATGTTGATGGTGGTGCCCTCATCTTTGTTGTGCTAGAATTGATCAGTCTCACTAAGGTACCACTTACCACTATTTGAAAGAATGGGCCACAAGGGTGACCTCTTAAGTTGCATCTAAACTACTTTTGGAGAAAACTCCATAAATGGGCCGAAATTCATTTGCATGATGACTGAGGTCAATGTGAACTTTTCTAGAATGGCCATTAGGAAATCAAGGGGAAACATGAGACATTGTCTTTGCATGGGAGCTAGTGATTCTACAACCTCTCCTTGGATTGACTATCCAATAGTAGGAGCCTCTTTGTGGATGATAAAAGATTGGGCTTCTAACTCTTGATGGTCTGGATGTTTGCCTTGTTGGCCCTGGCCACCTTGTGGATGCTTAGCTACTCTCTACGAAGGTTCTCCTTGTGCACCTCTTTTTGGGAGCATCTGTAATCAAGAAAAGATCAAGTGTTACTAAGTTTATATTCTTTATCATTAATCAATTCATACCTTACTCGTTATCTTAGTTCATTAAGTTCTTAGTTTATATGACTACAGAGTTAGAAAAATTTTCAAGAAGAATTCCCAAAAGTGTTTATCATCTTTTATGATCCTTCACAATTGGTTCCTTTTTCCCTATGTGTGTCTTATAATGATCATTATGGTTCCTTATGTGGAAAAATTAAGGTTTCTGGCATTAATACAATTGATTATTCATGGTAATACCTAAAGTTTTTAACACTCTTACCCTTATAATACCTTCCAAGCGATAGCAAATTATCATCAATTGGAACAAGTTTTCCACATGAGCACACCCCTCCCCTTCCCCCACGACTAACTTGAACATCCTAGGTTTAAGTAGGTTCAAATGACATAGAAATCAAAGTAGTAGAAAGCCAAATATCACAAGTGAAAAGTGGGTGCATAAAGCTCTTAAGTCATGAGAAAAAATTTGAACTCCCCTACCTACAAATAATGAAAATGAAGTGTGGGCACTACAGGTGTCATATATATAGTTTTTATGTGACCTGACATCAGGTATGCGACATCACGTTAGACCCGATGTCGAGTAATCAACATTGAGGTCCATGAATATTCACCAAATGGGGTACCTGAGCATGGAAACTAAATCTCTATGATTAGTTGGAAGGTTTGAGGTTAGGTCCATAGTTCTAGGTAAGTGGAAAATCAGTTTAAGGCACTAGAAGTGTGATAAGGTGGAGTCATCAATGTGAAAAGCACTCAAATGAGCAAGAAAAAGGGCATTGAAATCAAGGTTGTGGATGGATCAATTATAGGATAAGGGAAATGACAAAATATAACAATTGAGTGCTTGGGAGGTGAAGAATGATGTGGATGTATCAAACAAGTACAAGTCACAAAAGTTACACAAGTGGATCCCCGCCTCCCCCCCCAAAGTAGGCTCCAACCTATGATGCCCTTGTGTAACCACACCTAAAAATGTCTATAGGCACTAAACGGGTTGAATGCAATGCATACCTATGAAACAAAACACACATGTTAAAACCACCAAATTGAGATAATAACTCTATGTTACACAAAACCACAAGTTATGATCACCCGAACAACGAGATGCGATGGACTATAGAAAGGATTACAAAAATTGGGACATGAGATATCTTACCATGGGCACAATGAAACCTTGTGTGTTATTAATGGTTAAATAATCATGAATCTTTCTTTCCAAGAGTCAAACTAAGTCCACACCACATTGCAGTGACATCACATCATTTCATCCTATCGATGGACAACCATAAGACTATCATAGTTGCGAGGAGTAACATCACTTGGCATTTTGTCCAAGGGAGGAGCTTTATTTATGGCATACACATCTTTTTTCATTTTCACTCTCTTTTTTTTTATTCTAAGAAGCTACCAACCTTTAGGCGTGGGTACATGTCTCTCCATTGGGACCTGCAAAAGTTTATTCAGTGCCATTTTAGGTTACTTTTACTTCCATTTTTCATTAGATCTATAAGGATATGGTTAGAACCTTAGCAACATGATAGATCATACAAAAGTGGCCAAAGAGAATCCACAAATCCCCTTGATGTCATACCCTTCACATTCCACCTTGGTTCTGCACCCTTCTATCCGAACACAATGATTATGAAGTTATTTTTAGTCTCATCATGAAAAAGGATGTCATTATGACCAAAGCAAGAACCTCTTATTAATGGAATGAATGGGTGAATGACATGGTCTCAATGTCTAAATAATCAGTCCCCTATGACTTGACAACATAGAGAAAACCTCACCTGAATGGGCTACATGATCATTTTATTCACAAGAGAAATTACATAACAAAGAAAATCAAAACAACAACTAGAAAAAATTGGATGAAGAAATAGGAAAATGACAAAAAATTGTAAAACAAAAACATGAAAAGCACTTAAGAATCCTAAAGATTAGAATTGGGGATGACCCCCATGACTAAACATTTTTCCATGACAAGGATTAATAAATGGATAAATAGGATCCATGCATGTATGAAACATTGGTAACCATTCACACCCTAGCCACTGGGTGTCTGTTGGTGGTGTGGTGGTTGGGTAGAAAAATTGTTGGTCACACACTTGATTGTTACATGGATGGTGGATCAGGGTATGAGGTGTGTTAATGTTATGGATGTATAGCCCACAATTGCACCCTTGATCATGATATGATATGCATGGATTTGTTTGTCTCCCCACACTGTTCAATTCATTATTTGGGTTTGGGATTAGAGCAATGATGGATGATGACCCATGTGTAGGATCAGAGGACGATGGTTGAGACAAGGAAGGTTGTGCACTAGATTGTCATTATTCTAGCTTGGATGATGTGGTGGGTCCATGCATGGTTTTCTGTGGCTTACAACCTTTTCTCCAAAAGGGACATTTCCTATGTTGCAATTGAGACCCACTAGTGTTAGCATGTGTATGCACATTTGCAGCACAAGCAGCATTCATTTGTTGATATTGTAGTGCAAAGCCTTCTTGTGTCCTTGGTGGTGGCATATAATGAGGTTAAGTATGAGAATATCAAGGGTAGGTAATGGGACGCAATATCACATGGGCCGTGATATCATGTAAGTGATATCGCAGTACGCTGCAAATTCTATAAATAAGAGGCGGCTCTCCCTTGTTTTCCATCCTAGGCTTAGACCGTAGTGAAACTCTGGCAAATTGATCACTCTAGAGATAGAATATTTTCCATGTGCCCGCAGTAGGAGTCCTAAAGTGAATGGATCTTTATTCAAGAAAACATTGTACTTGAACACAAGTTTGTGTACAGCAATAAAGACGAACTTCCTGGATAAACCTTGCAGTGCATGGAATAGGCTAATTAGGATTTTATTTAATGTTATTTATTATTTTCCATTTACATGCTTTATTAGGAATTAAATCTTTCTCAACCCTTCTCTCCTAGTTAAGTGCCTCAATACGACTGCTTTGAGCACGTGTGTTGCACATTGTGATCCCAGCAACGATTAGCGTTTGGTAGCCACGGTTGCATTGGTTCAGGGTGTGAACGGTAAGTGGGAACAGATGCTGATGCTAGGTAAATTAAGACTAGTTAGTTAGTTAGAGTTAGTTAATTAGTCTCTTCAACCCTTCACCTCACTAGCATAGGAGATAAAACCGAAAATATATAAAAATCATATACCTTGGACTTACTTAACCATACTGTGACAAATACAAGGAAGTCTGGGAAGATAATGAATGATTAACCTTAAGTGTTCCATGAGGCATGTAGGAATTTAGTATGAGGAGTTCGACTGGATCGCATGTGTTACACTCGTATTCGTATGGTTGAGTGTAGGGGTACCTCGCCACTGATCATTAGCACCATTGTTGGGGACTAAGTGTTTGTGTGCTAAGTAGAACATAGGATATTACTCACATTGTTGGGAGCTTAAACGAACCTTAGGGCTAATCAACAAAAAAATTTTATAATAGTTGAAAAGCACACTAATAAGACATCATGTCTTCTTCTTCTTCTCACAAGAGCACTTCACCTAGGGATCATACAAATAACAATCAGTAATCAAAAACACATAACTTAAATTAGTCGATTCCTCAACAATATAGGTTGACATATACTCATCCATATGAGTATATACCTAACTTTACTTTTATCCTCCATCAAGATGAATAGATGCACAAGAGAGATTTGCAAGGTAACATAGTGTTCCCTCTGAATCGTGTAGTCCCCAACATGCTCCTCCATGCGTTGGCATAGATTGGCATGACTTAGCTTTATGCTGAATACGTTGCAGTAGATTTTGACATGAGGGATTATCATCCCATAGCTTTACAACGTATGAGGGACTCAAGGTAGGAGAGCCAACATACACTATTGAAAGGCAAAGAGGTCCAGCATGTCCTAAGAGAAACTGGAGATGGTAAACCACTTATAACTAGTTCTCTATCAAAATATGGTCCTCCTCCTAACGAAAGTGAGGAGGTGGGGTATCAGAAACTATGCTCCATGATACATAACCCTGGTTCTGATCCCTGTGAACACCAACTGTTCATAGAGGGAACAACTACACATGACAAGGATGGGCACTCAGATCGTCATCACGATCGGGGCCGAAGCCACCAACGAGAAGGTAAGAAACATCATCATGGTGATTTTTCTCCTTCTTCTTTGCCTTCTTTACATCATTCACCCTCTCCTTCCACATTAGGGTGTAATCATTAAGAGCATAACAGAGAGGATAAAGGTGAAATAAATGAGAGACCTCGACGAGTGATTCGAGAGCGAGGAAAAGGGCATGAACGAAGGGAAAGTAGGGAACAACGAAGACATCATAGACATCATGAAGAGCCCCTACTTGCCACCCAAAGCATGTTAGACATAACGGAGGCAGTAAGAATCCCAACAAGGCATTTAAAAGATAGTTAGATCAAATGCTTAGACATGAACAACATCCCATGATTTGAAGGGGGATACAACACAGATATGCAAAATCATTTATAGGCATTCCACGATGCCTGCGCCTTGCAAAACATTGAAAACGAGTGGTAGAAACTAAAGTTGTTTCCTAGGACACTCACCAAGGAAGCAGAGAGTTGGTACCGATCCTTAGAATCGGAAACCATCAGGAGGTGGAGTACAATGTTAGAACTCTTCAATGATAAGTATCAAACGTACTCCAGAGTGTCTAATTTACGTAAGCATATCCAAGGATGGAAGCAAGGTATTCATGAACCCTTGGATGCTGCTATGGGCTGCTACTACACATTGTTACATCATTGCCTGGGCCATGGTTACACACAGCAGGATCAACTCCACCACATCGTAGATGGGCTAAGGTATGAAACTAGGAGAACCCTTGGGACTTATGCCCAAGGGAGATTATCAGAACTTAGATCCCATGAGATTCATTGCTTGTTGGAGCAAGTATCAAAAGAAGAAGGGGATCTATGAAAAAGAGAGTGTGCGGAAGAATATAACTGTGATCCCTCTCTTAGAAAGAAGGGAGTGAGATTTTGTGATGAAGAGGATGAGTCACCACTCGAAGAGTTTGTGAACAGGAAAACCTTGTCGCTTCAAAAGCTAACAACAAAAGTAGTGGCTAAGGTAGAAGAAGTATGGAGCTTCTTAGACTTTAAAAATTGAAATTGTCCTAAAGATTGTAGAGGAGTCTAAGGGAGAATGAAGTAGTGACAAGGATAAGACAAAGTGGAGAGATTCAGGCCCTACACGTGACAAGGGTAAAGGGAAAATCACTATCTCCAATGAGGTTGTGGATTCGGACACAGACGATGATGGTGGATGTCAGATCTGCCACTATGACCATCCTAAGGGATGTTTTCCAATCATCTCACATCTATAGGAGTCTGGGGTGTATGCACTCAACCCAAGACTCAACAGACAGCAGACACCCTGTAGGTTCCCTTATCCTCAAGGTAACCCAAGACAGTTCCACCAACCCTCAACGTACTATCCAAGTGGAACTCCACCACAACCCATCGGACAACATCAATAGTGGCAACACCCATAGTCATGGGGGATGTCACTATCGAAACAATAGTACCCTTACCGACAGCCCGATCCATATGGTTACTACATGCAGCAGTCGATTTCTTCAAGTGACTCTATGGGTCACACAACTCCCCAATGTCACTACCAAGTTTAGGAGTACCTTAGGAGGACTCCTTCTACTCTAGGAGATGCTCCATACCCATACCATCCTCCTAATCCATCCGCACCTCTTCCATCGGTAATTCCCATAACACCTCCTGCTCCAACAATGCAAGGGAAACTCCCTACTCAACCACAGCAGCAAAACACTACAAGAGCCATAACCATCCAACCCGCTACTAGTTTTGACAATAATAAAAAGAGAAAACCTTTCTTTAGAACCAAAAGCCCATATAAGCTCTCACAACAACAAGCGGTTGATTCTGTGATCACTCCTCCGACACACAAGGCTTCGGAGCTTCCTTCAGTCCAACAACAGAGCTCAATGTATATGGTTATGTTAACGCATATTGTAACTGACTGTATCAAGGTAGGCCACCTTCCCAGGAAATTATCTGACCCTGGAAGTCCCTTAATCTACCTCCAAGTCACTAGAAATGAACCACATAGGGCTCTTCTTGACTCAGGTTCTAGAGTTAATTTAATTTCATGAGAGATGTATCAAGCCTGGAACCTACCCCAACTTAAGAAGAGTAACATTCAACTAGAGCTGGCAGACCAGTCCATCACCATTTCCTTGGGATTGGTGGAGAACATCATTACCACTGTGTGTGGTTGGTCTTACCCAGTTGATTTCCTGGTGATTGAAGTTAACAATAATGAAGGGGACTTCCCAATTATAATGGGAAGGGCATGGCTAAGTACAGTAGACGCATGCCTAGGAATTCGTGATCTTTCCTTGGAAATTTCTAAGATAAAAATTTATGGAAAGATCAAGAAGAGGAAAGTTCCATGCATCACATACAGTGATTCATCGGGTGATGACATGGAGGAATGCACAACATCGCCTCCATGCAACAGGTGTGCCTTTAAAACTTCAAGACAAAGATGCTTGTATGTAGCAACCACACAACAAGTAGTAGACACCCTGTGGTTGACAGCTACTAGAAAGAGCAACTGACAAATATGCATGGAACAAACTAAGAAAACAACCCATGCCAACAACGAAGGCATAGATATGTTAGAATATGAGCATCACCGACTTCCACCCCTTAATCTAAAAACATCAGTTGGGAATAGTTGGGAACTTTTACAAAATTCAAATAGGCGCTCATTATTTTAGATCTCTCCCTTTCCCCTCAGTCATGAGGGAGATGGCCACCTATGCTAATCATTTGGGACCCTTAGTTCTTTTTACATTTTTGTTTCTCACATTTTTGTTTTACACATTTTTGTTTTACACATTTGTTTTACACGTTTTTGTTCTACACGTTTTTGTTTTACAAGTTTTTGTTTTACACATTTTTGTTTTACACATTTTTGTTTTACACATTTTTGTCTTACACATTTTTGTTTTACATGTTTTTGTTTTACAAATTTCTTTAACTTTTCTTGTTTTTGTTTTACAAATTTCTTTAAATTTTCTTGTTTTTTTTTTACATCATCGTTATACTTTTTCATTTTTTGTGTGTGTGTGTGCATGTGTTATCCACCTTGTAAGTTTTTCACCTAATAAGTGTTCTTCATGATGGTATGAACTGTTTTCATGTGGATTGCTACTATTTGGTTTTTACCTTTAAGTCACGATGTTGATACTAAGGTATGTTTCTCTTGATATGGCAGGCAATGAGTTCACTTCATCCATTCATCCACAAGTTTCTATGGTCTCTCTCAGCTTGGAAATGTACAGTCCCCTTCTAAATAAGAACTCTAACGAATTGGTGACTGGGCATTTCTTAAACTATGGAAGGACTCAAGGATTGAAAAGGGTGTGACTTCAAGGGAACTTGATGTTTTTTTGTTGGCCATTCTCTTGGGTGCTTGGATGTTTTTCTTCTTGAGTTTTCTTACCATTTCGACATTACCCAATCATCGGGAAGCTGAGCAAATAAAAATAACAAATTCTTTGCATGGTGTGGTTCTCACGCATAAACACATAAAAAAAAGAAATAAAAGTGAGAATTTGAAGCACACCCCTTAGATGGAATAATCTTTGGGCTACAAGCACTGGTTATGGAACTAAAAATGTTCCCTCTAACTAAGGCCCTTCTTGCCTCCCATTCTCTTCTCCTTCATTTCATCGGAATGGTGGTGGCTCTTGGGCGAAGGCATTCTTGTTACTTCAAGAGGATGGTTCGGCCAAATGTGTTAATGTGAAGTCACTGGAAGTGGTTTGTTTAAGGCTGGAGTTGGAATGAGATTTTTCGAGTCACATTAATCATAAACTACACAAGGGTATGTACACCACCTTGTTCTTGGGATTCCATTCCATTCTATTCTCTCCATCCTTCTCTCCATTCTTCACCTCATTGCCAGTTGTATCATTAGTGTATATATTTTGGTTGATGCATTGTTTTCTTTTTGGTAAATTCTTGCAGTTAAGACTTTAACTCTTGTTCCAATTGACACTCCAGAGCCTACGAACTCTTTGAATGTGGGTTTGTCAGGGCATTAAGGGCATGAGCCTACTTTGGGGAGGACCCACTAACATTCCTCTTTGGTGCACCAGTTAAATTCTTTTCCCTAAAATTTTTGCAATTAGTTTTATTTTTTTCATTTCCATCTTGACATCCAGTTCATTGATGCTCTAGTTGTCTCTTTTTCTCCATCTTTCTTGTTCTTTTTCTTTCTCCATTCTATCACTATCGGAGGTTCGCGATTAGTCATGAGGGTACGGGGCCCAATTTTTTCGATTTTCTCCTAACCCCTACACCTTCGGTAGTCACCAATACTATATCTGTAGATCCGCAATCAGCCATACCACAACCTAGCCACACCAAAGCAAGGTATCAACTACATTGAAATTCATTTACCCTTGCTAATATACGATTTTGTTGTTGGTGCAGATGGCGATCATATAACAATGAATTGGATCTGGAAGGAACACTTGGAATGGAGCGGTGCTAGAAGCAGCCATGCAAGGAGCAAGATTGATGACGCGCTCATGGATGGACAATGAAAGTGTAATCTTGGCATTGGTAGCAGCAACACTTCTTTCTCTCTCTCTTTCTCAGTTGCCAAATGAGGCCTGATGTCAATGTAATAAGGTGTTCACTCTTGTTATCATGAACACTAGTTTTGTCAAGTCTTGTAATGATGATCTATTCACAAGTCATCCCATTAGTTTCATTTGAGTTAATAATCCCATACCATCCCAATATTTTGTAAGGAACTCGACGATGAGTTTTTATTCAGTCATGGGGGTATGATGGGACGTGATATCACATGGGCCACGATATCGCATCCCACGCAATATCGCGTACGCGATATCACGTCATCCCCTGTGATATCGCGTACGTGATATCACAGTACACCGCAAATTCTATAAATAAGAGGTAGCTCTCCCTTATTTTCCATCTTAGGCTTAGACTGTAGTGAAACTTTGGTAGATTGATCACTTCAGAGATAGAATATTTTCCATGTGCCCGCAGTAGGAGTCCTAAAGTGAATGGATCTTTATTCGAGCAAACATTGTACCTGAACACAAGTTTGTGTAGGGAAATGAAGAAGAACTTCCTGGATAAACCTTGCAGTGCATGGAATAGGCTAATTAGGATTTTATTTAATGTTATTTATTGTTTTCCATTTACATGCTTTATTAGGAATTAAATCTTTCTCAACCCTTCTCTCCTAGTTAAGTGCCTCAGTACGACCACTTCGAGCATGTGCGTTACACGTGGTGATCCCAGCAACAATTAGTGTTTGGTAGCCACGGTTGCATCAGTTCAGGGTGTGAACGGTAAGTGGGAACGGATGCTAACGCTAGGTAAATTAAGACTAGTTAGTTAGTTAGAGTTAGTTAATTAGTCTCTTCAACCCTTCACCTCACTAGCATAGGAGATAAAACCAGAAATATATAAAAATCATATACCTTGGACTTACTTAACCATACCATGACAAATACAAGGAAGTCTGGGAAGACAATGAATGATTAACCTTAAGTGTTCCATGAGGCGTGTAGGCATTTAGTCTGCAGAGTTCGACTAGATCGCACGTGTTACACTCGTATTCGTATGGTTGAGTGTAGGGGTACCTCGCCACTCATCAGTAGGCTAGATGGTAAAAGGTGTGAGGTGGTGATCCTTTAGGGAATGTCCTAGGTTGATGGTACTCAAGAGAGTGGTAGTGATGATTTGAAGTAGAGGATGTAGAAGCAGTTGGAGAAATAGGTTGTTGAACATAATATCTGTGTAGTTTCAATAGATAGGGATAATTTGGCTATGGCCTCCCCATGACTATGGTTGTTGCCACTATGGTTGATGACCATGTTGAGGCTGGTAATAGTCCTCCTAGGATGGTATGATCGGTTGTGGGACTGTCTATAATTACCTTGTGGGAGAGGAAATCTCTCGGATATGTGCTTCTATACAAACTTTAGATTTAAGGCACCTACCCAATACTCTTGTTGATGCAACAAGAATGGGTAGTGGCCCCTTAGACGGTCATATATGCAAATGTTGTATCCATTATCTTTGTCTGTGATTAAGTCTATGGCCTCACTTTCTTTAGCCATTTTTCTCGTTTGCCAAAAAGTGTTCCTAATTGTTTCTTAGTTATGTATCCTTTGTTTATTGTGATCACTTGGCTTATTTTGCATGATCCTCTCCTTGACCATCTCAATGAGAGTTGTAACATTTTCATATATCCATTTGGAAATCTTATTAAACTTTGCTTCAAGTTCATCAATAGACTTCTATATCAGCAAGGTTTGTTGTGGGATCACCTTATCGAGAGCGGTTTCATTCTCCTTACCATAGATTTGAACCTCCTTCTCTTAAAGAGTTGGGTCCCATTGATATTTCTTGACATTATCCCATTTGCATATCTCTTCTTCTTCTTTTGCGACATGCTTGATTAGCTCTTGGATCTAATGAGCTTGGAGCTCGCATAATTACCTAGGGCATACATCCCAAGGGTCTTCCTTATTTTATTACGAAGTCCATCTATGATGTAGAAAAGTTACCTCTCCTTAGAGAAACCATGGCCTGGACATCTATTTAGTAAGGCATAGTATCTATCTAAGGCCATGTCCAAGGGTTCATGTTGCTCTTGCTTCCATTCTTGGATCCATCTCCTTAGGTTGGACACTCTTGCATAGGTTTGGTATTTCTCATTGAATAGTTTTAGCATTGTGAACCAGATTGAATTTGGTCTCAACGATCTATACCACACTTTAGCTCTATCAATTAGTGTCCTAGGAAAGAGCTTAAGCTTTTGCCACCCACTTTCAATGTTGTAGAAAGCACAGGCATCATTGAAGGCTTGTGAATGATGTTGCAAATCAGAATAACCTCCTACAAATTTAGAAGTATTATTCATGTTGAGCTTAGGTAGGCAACTCTTTTTGCAATTCCTACAAGATATCATAACAGTCTCTATGATATGCATTAGGTTCTTAGTGACCAACAAGGATTCATCGTCATTAGATAGGTTGTGAGGGAAATTTCTAGCTCTATTCGTTTGATTGTGATGATGCTGTCTATGTTCATGGTAATGTCTTTGACCTTTCCTATGGGTTCGATATCTATTTTTGTTTCACCCCTCTATTGGAGCTTGATTTCCATACTTATGTTCATGTTCATCAGAACTAGATGTTGAAGGGAAAGAGAAAGATGAGAAATTGGAAGGATTGTCATGGCTTCTATGGTGTTCTTTGAGGTCCCTTGATTTATCATTTCTGGATTTTGAGGAGGTCTTAGGCCTTGAGGCCTCTCCTAGTTTAGGACTTACATCATCTCCTCCATGATTTTCTACCTTAGGTGAATGTAGCCTTTGAGTATCGTCAGGGTGTTCATGATCATAAGAAACCCCTGCATAAAGTTGGTCACTCCAATTTTCTTCATCGTATATCTCATTATTTCTCTAGTTAATGTGTTCACTATACAGTGCATTGTCACTTCTGTGTGATAAAGACATTGTTATTGGTTTATGGTGTGTGTGAGCTAATAGTTTTTGAAAGATATATTGTTAATAGCTTTATGGCAATCATGTATAATATAACTAATCTAGATAACTAGCACCATCCTTGGCAATGGCACCAATGATGATTGGTGAGGTGCCCCTATGCTCAACCATACGACTCACAAGCATTCACATATGATCCAATCAAATTCCATGGATGGGACTAGTTATGGTATCTAGATTGTTATGCTCTGATTGTAGTTCACTTTATTCCCACTTGAACTAGTGGTAGGTTTGCCACATATGGTTTAGTCCAAAGCGAGGCATATGATGTTGTCTAATTCTACTTTGCTCCAAATACTAATAAAGAGATAAATTAATTAAGCTAATGAACAATGGAAAACAAGATCTAAACTAGCCTATGTGTGATGTGTATCTGCTCTTAATCGTCTGTATATGTCTTGGACTTCGTGAGACTACTTCTGGGATTACCAAGTGTATGTCACTGGGTGTGCCAAACAATACACTACTGGATTACCAAGTACTTACACTTAAATGTTCATGATCAAGGCATACGCATTCCACTTAATAACAGGAATAGTAAATAGTAATAAATGAAAATGTTTAACTAAGAAAATAGTAAATAATTAACAATTAGAAGCAATAATAATCTAAGTGGATGCTACAATGATGGGATTAATCTTGATCTTTATTTCAAATCATGTAACATGTACAAGTACATCACACTCAAACAAAGGTGTCGTACAATTACAAACATCACATTGAGGGCATGCATTGGGAAAATAAGAGGACTAAAAAATAATCTACGAAAAACCTAACTAAAAACTAAAACTAACACTATTTTTTCTCTCTCTCAACTGTGCATTTAAGTGCTATATTTATAGGCTAACATGGAAGAGATGATATTGGATATCTAACATTGCTTCTTGGCTCCAATATTGGGTATCCAATATCAGGGCTCTGATGTCAAGTACCCGACGTCAGGGCTGATAGATTCATGACTCATCAACTATCTCCTAGATTGTCTCCAACTCTTAAGGTTCATAGCTTTTTTCCTCTCTATTCTTAAGAGATGGATCTATATGATATTTTCCTTTCTCACTGGCTACCTAATTTATAAGCTTCTAAATACAATGAGATTTCAATTTTGACAATTATGCTTTAGTCTCATAAGTTTTCTTCAGCCCATTCATAATATGACAAAGTTATTCTTTTAGGAAGAATCCATGATGTGGGCATTTGTGAAGTAGAGTGTAATATCTACCTAAGACTACATATAATGACTCCTGAATGTCTTGCTTCCACCCTCATGGATGTCTTGACAAATCTAATACTTTCTCAAACTAGATAGGCAAGTATAATTTTGATACTTTTTATTAAAGACTTATAGTATAGTGTTCCATCTTTGAATGGAGTTTTGCTCTAAATATCTATATTAACTTTCTACCTCCTTCATCAATGTTATGGAAAATAACTTCAATTTCTTTTGCTTAGTTTTAATCTTTTGAAAGACATGAGTCTCATGAAAAGCTTGTAAATGATTTTGTTGACCAACATTATAGTCTTCATCAAACTACAACATATTCTTCATGTGAAGCCTTTGGATGTGACCTTCCCACATTTTAATTCATCAATGCATATGCATTCATGCAAATATATTCATACATTTGTGTCAATGTGTCCTAATGTGCTAACATAGTGATTAATAGAAAATTATTTTTAAAAACTTTTCAAGACAAGATCTATTCCAATGTTTTCTAGTGAAACATCATATTAGACTTAACTTGATTGACATATGATATTTGAAAATTCATCACATATCAACTCTTTTAATTCTTCTCTCATCAATGCTTTCCATTGAATGAAAACTACTTCACGAATTTCAACCTAATAAGTCCATTAAAATAATGTATCATCTAGATTATCAAAACCTTCATCCAAATGAATATAAGATAAATGATGAATGAGGGAGTAACTTGAGTTACTACTAGTACAATTTTTTCCTCATGGATTAGGATGTCTAGATCTATTTTTTTAATGTTATTTATGATGTAGTAAGGAGAGTATCTAGAAGAAGGTTCTCTTTGTCTCTTAACATGTATGATGTCATATTTTTATATCTTAATCAAATCATAAAGCTCTTTCTTCTTATAAGTGACATACGCTAATTGTTAAGGTGACATGGATTTTTAACCTTTCAAATCCTTGATGAAGTCTTGATTGAATAATTATTTCTCAAAGATACCAAATGCACCTTTTGTAGACTCTTTATGGAATTTTCCATGCATATTGCATCATCATCACACTATGTCTTAATCAAATATTAAGATGATGGAAGGTAATTTATTTACTATATTTATAAAAGCAATTTGGACCATTTGAGACTTTTTATTTAATTTATTCTCATCATTCATCTTGGTCATGGTTTCTTTGGTTTTTTGTTTTCTACAAAATCAATAACTAAGTAAAGGAAAACTATGAATGTACAAGTAAAACAAGCAATTTACTAATTTATTCCTCAATAATAGCATGAATGATAGGGGTCCATTAACTAAGACCATGATAAGTCTATTAACAACATGCTTAGTGAACAAGTCATAAACATTGAGGATGATGGAAGTCTAAATGATAAGTTTACTTATGTATATTGTTAAGTTTAATAAATAAAGAATGTTACAGTATATTAAAATATAATTATTTTACTACAATGAAAGAAATAATATTTTTAAATTTTAATATTTTATGTATTTTTAACAACATAATAAAATAATAGATAAATCTCATTGCAATCCTTTGAGAAATAGGTGCAATACTTATCTTTGAAAAGGAAGTAAAAAATGCACCCTAGTGTTATAATTACTTATGTGATAGGTGCTACATAAAAATTAAACACACATGCAAACTATGTCGTAATTCCTTTTGGGATAAGAGGACATTCCCAATTAACATACTGTTACATTGAGTTGATATTGACCCTAAAATTGAAGTCATAGAGAGATAGATATTGATCCTTTACATCAATTTGAAGCTTGAACATGGAACTGCTAGGATGTAGTCTCTTTTCATGATGGTGGACCTTCTTGACCATACACATAGCTGCCATAGACATTGAAATGATTGTCACATAGTCATCACCAAGTCTCTTCTACATGAATGTATCATACATTGAAGAAAAAACGTTTTTGAATGTAAAAGATTCATCTCAATAATATTTAGAAAATGGTAGAGGAATATCTTTTATTTTAACTCTCATATTTCTTTTAGCATTATTTGGTTTGTCAAAAGAAGATGCATTAGCGGACATAGAATATGTGCAACCACGAAATTTAAGTGTTGTCCTTCATAATTGATGTGCCAATTGTTTGATAATATCACCTAGTATCATATATAATAGAAGGATTTAGATACTAAGAAACATTGTAGAACTTTACTTATCACAACTATGATTAAGTCAGAATTCTTATTTGTATTAGGAAAAGGAGTAGTTAATATTATTAAGGTTATTAAGATTATATAATAGGATAACCAAGCATTAATTGTCATTATAATAGAATCATTTGAGAATTCTAATAAGTACCTAGCTAGGAATCCTAGAAATATGGATTAATAGAAAATATTTAGTACTGTTGCATCCAATTTGAAAGGTTTCATGAAGCAACAACCCAAAAATTTGGAGATTAGTAGTATTAATACTACTACATAGATTGTAGATATTCACCACCCAAATAGTAAGGTCTCACAAGGTAAGACATCATCATTATCTACTTCCTAATGAACTTTGGATGGAGAGGCATTACAACACACTTCATATCAATGATCATGCAAGCCATGACTAGGCAATACTATGAGTCAAGAAGGCTAGAGTAATATTTGAAAGGACCTTTATCATCAAAGGACAACATTCCTTCTTCTTCTTCTTCTTCTTTCTCAATACATTTTAATAAAGAAACCTTTGTCTTACCCTTATCATTATCTTTCTTTCTACAACTAGGAGTTATAATAACTTTTATTGTAGCATTAACAACCTTATCCTCAATGGCCTTTTGGGTACTTATCATGTTCTCATTCATGGATTTCACACTTGGTCCACCTTAAGAGCTATATTTGTCAATACCTTATTGGCTTTAACATGATCTTGCACTAGAACCTCAACAATGTCAAAAGACTCAATTTTTGTGAGTACATTTTAATGAAGAGACCTTTGTATTACCCTTATCATTGTCTTTATTTCTACAACTAGGAGGTATAACAACTTTTATTGTAGCATTAACAACCTTACCCTCAATGTTCTTTTGGGTACTTATCATATTCTCATTCATGGTATTCCATACTTGGTCCATCTTAAAAGCTAGAATTGTTAATAGCTTCTTGGCTTTAATATGATCTTGCACTAGAACGTTAATGGTGTTAGAAGACTCAACGTTTTCTTCAACATTCTTTACTTTCTTTCTACATTATGGGTTTCAGTTATACTCCTCTGCATTCTATTTCTTCTACCACTTAGTTTTCATTTATACTATAGTGTCTAGTAGTGTCATAATTTTGGCAACAATTTTCTTCTACATTTGGCTCATTGTGTACATGTTAAAATATTTGCAAATCTCTTACCATAGGTCCTCTACTATGTGTACCAATTACTCACACTAGGAAAAGTCATGTTTTGGACGTCAATGTGAATTTTTCATGTATCTCTCCATGGCCTTTTCTAGACGTTCACAAGGCCCCAAATTCCATGTGGATAACTCCTTTCATATGTTAGTTGATGAGTGGCGAGGTACCCCTACACTCTACCATACGAATACGAGCGTACACGCGCGATCCGGTCGAACTCCGCAGACTAAATGCCTTAACGCCACAAGAAACACTTGGGGTTAATCGTTCGTTGTCTTCCCAGGCTTGCTTGTA
>MNCI01000472.1:443148-461602 GCA_015680685.1 Gnetum montanum | reverse complement strand
CATTTGGCTCATTGTGTACATGTTAAAATATTCGCAAATCTCTTACCATAGGTCCTCTACTATGTGTACCAATTACTCACACTAGGAAAAGTCATGTTTTGGACGTCAATGTGAATTTTTCATGTATCTCTCCATGGCCTTTTCTAGACGTTCACAAGGCCCCAAATTCCATGTGGATAACTCCTTTCATATGTTAGTGATGAAAGAATATGTTTGAAATTTGGCATAGATACTTTGATTAAAAACAAGAATTGAATTAACCTAGGAAACAAGAATTTTTTCAAAGTTTGTACATTTTTGATGAAGGTGTGAGAAAACAACTATAGCTCTTGCTAATCATTGATGATCCCCTCTTAGTAGCAACCATTGTCAAATGCCTATAGTAAAAGTTGGAGATTATCATTTGCAACACTCCCAATAGAATGGAATATTTGGCATGTTGATCCTCATGATACAACTTGTACTAATGTACTACCTCAAAATGTAGAAAACCTTATCCAAGTCCTAATAATCTTTACAATTAAAAGAGAAATGTTCTCATCAAGACCATCTCTAATGAGATGTAGATATTGGTATTCGAAAAGTGAATTTTCTTCATTATGGCCTTTCTTCTCTTAATAATTATATCCCTAGGGACCTTTGTGAAAGATCCTCTTATCCTTATTATTCAACTTGTCCTCCTCTTCATCACTAGAGTTACTAGTTTTGAAGGTCTTACATTGTTCTTCCTTCTTCTCAACTGAATGATCATGGAATTCTTGCATCTCACAAGATTTTTGCTCCTTCTCACTAGACTTCATGACCCTATAAAATTGCAAATCATCAAGAAGATTCAAATTAATCAAGCTCTTAACAAAACCAACTTGAGCAACTTCAATTGATTCCTTATAGAATTGGCCTTGCACATTTCTTCAAATTCTTTTACAATCCTATTGATAAGCCAAGATCACTGGTGGTTGAGAATGGTCTACCACATTCTGCAACATGATGTGAATCATCTTTATCTTCTTTGATCCATCACTACCAAAGGTCTTCTTTGATGAATCATAAGTTTGAATTTGCATAGCAACACTAGAGAAAACACATACAAGTTGAAAAGATTAAAAGAACTCGAATTCACACATAAACAAAAAATTCACAAAGCGCATTTCCCAATAATGATGCTAATGATAGGGGCTTCTCCCAGCCAAAACCATAAGAAGTATATCATTTAGAATGCGTAATGATTTGATTGTTAGTACTAAAGAAGATACATAAGTAAATTACATAGTTTACTTGTATATTCTTATTGTCTCAAAAAGAATAATGAATGATATAATATATATAGTACAAACTATCCCCTATTGCCATGATGGGAAACATAAAGATTTACAATTTTATTAATTTTTATATATTTTTAAATAAAGATAAAATGATAAATAAATCATACACATTATAATCCTTTGCAAGATAGGTGCAACATTTACATGTCACTGTACACATGTATCGCAATCCCTTGTAGGAAAGTATAATGCCTCTCACACACACTCATGGTGTCAGAATCTCTTGTAGGATAGGTGCATTTCCTATCACATGGAATAAATGGCTCTTCAATTATGTGCTTGGTCACCTAATACAATGTAGTATAGATAGAACCTCCTTGGACAAGGTTGAATCATTGTAGCTCTACATGATTAACTAATTAATGAATAGATAAAAGAAAGAATAATAAGTTTAAAAGCTAATTGATTTATGATAAGTTGTTGAAGCTCCTATTTTTGGTATTATATTATTTAGGACACACCAAAATTAGAAAACAAAAAGAGACCATGAGCTTTATTCATTACACTAGCACTCAACTTTGCATCGATTAAATAATTTTGGGTTGTGTTAACATGGCAGTACTTTGACAAAGTGTAATTGTACGATGAAGCAACAACTCAAAACATAAGACAATTAAAAAAAACATACTTACCTAATTAAGGGGAAGCTCTTCATACTTCAAAATACTAAGAAAAACTAAGGTAAAAGGATCCCAACTGAGATCTCTATCCTTCTATTTATAGTTTTTGTACTCATAATGAATGGTGTGTAATGCCTCTCAAACGCTAGTGCATACTTTCTTATCACTTTTTTGTCAAAATCTTGTTAGAACCATTAAAGGGGTGTGTTAGCATTGAGAATGCACTATAGGAGGTAGAATGCACCCCCATTGCCAAATTGCAAGTTTGCATTTGGATGAAGTTGAAGTTAAGGGGGCATGTTCCAACTAGTTTCTCAAAGCTTAGATGAAGTCAAAAATCTTGGAAATCAATGAGACATCCTTAATAGGGAGAACTGAGAAATGGCCAAGCAACAAAGCATCACACCAAATGTGCACAATGAGTACAACCGAGGCTTGCAAAATTGCCTTATTAAAAAGTATGAATGATAGAGGTTCATTCTTATTTATAGTTTTAGGGCCAAGGATTTTACCACATTTGGCATGATCTAACATGAAGACTCTAATCTCCTACTTTCTTTGATAAAGCTCTTAACCTAAACTCTTTTTGTAAGCTTCAAACATCAAAATATCATATTTCTAACTACTCTCATGACCCTATAACGACTTCCAAACATCAAAGACTACAAATACTACATGGATTGAACTCAACATAGAAAAACATAGACTATGAAGGAGTAAGAAGCTAAGGAGAGGATAAGAAGCTTATGTTGTATACTCCTTATGTCTTAAGTCTATGTTTTGGAAACTAGATGCTTTCCTATTTGGCATTATAAATTCTGTTTATGAATGGAATCTTTGTTGTTTGAGCTTTGGATTAAATCATCTTATAAGAAGACATTTTATTTTACTAATAAATTAGTTTGCCCCTTGAGGATTTTTAGGAGAGTTTTAGTATAGACATAGGCTATTTATTATAACCTTCAAACCATTGTAAGTCTTGTTTTCTCTTTTTTGTGTTTTTACTTTCCTTCATTGGTTCTATATGTTCTCTTTGTAAAGACCCTTACGTAGCCCTATGGGTGCCTTTCTATGTCAAACAAAAACCAGCAAAATAGATGTTATTTTTTTTCTAACTTTGAATGAGCTTACTAGTTGAATTGCTAATTGTACGCACAACTAAGAATTGAGCTCACTATCTTATATTATATATTATATTGTTTTATGAAATCCCATTTTATTGAAATTAAAATTTTATTAAAAAATATTGTTATCTTATTAAAGTTTAAATGCACACAAAAGTTGCATATAGCTAAAAAGTGTTGGTGGCTTACATTCAAACTCAAGCCTTGAGTGAAAGTATGCACTCATTTTTGAATGAGGGAAAAGGTTGTAAATTTTCAATTTTTTCAGTTAGGGAGTATGAAAATGTATCAACTTGCGTTGATATAGTCTATTTTTCAGACAGCAAACTCAGATTCGTAGCATAACTCCCTTATTCATACAGCACAAAAAACTTGACATGCAGCGTGACCTACGATAAAGGTGTTTAGCCACAATGCAACTGCACTATATGCTTAATAAAATGTATTCAGAAACAAGGTCGAAATTTTAAGGAGGAAAAAAAAAACGCCTTCACTAGCCTGTTTTTTTGACATTGATACAGCATACGCATACAAAGGAGAATCGTCAGCGCCAGAGCCAACTTCTAACAACCACGTATTGGACTTTTTCAAATTCTGGAGCAGGCCAGATCTGCAGATGACTGATAATTGGCAATAAAAATTAGATGTTGCTGCTGCTGCAAGCAAGCCTCCCACGTTGTACCAAAAACCAAAGAACGTGGTCTGCGTCGCACTGAATTGCAGACGGGCATTGCCAGCACAGAAGATAAATAAACAATGCTTTTGTAGTTGCAACATGCAAACGAGCGCCGCCGCTTCTGCAGAGTCAAACGCCAATGCAAGTATAAGTACCTCGAACTGAGAAGCATTGATGCAGTTGCAGTAGGATAATAGGTAGAACTGTAGAAGATAGAGGAGCAAAGGGAATAATGGCAGCAATGCAAGCAAAAAACTTATTGTTGCCGATTTTGCTGTTAGGGTTAGCGTTTGCAGGAAGAATTTGCGAGGCGCAGCTGAGAACCAATTTTTATAAGTCGACTTGCCCGCAGGTGGAGACCATCGTCCGCAACGTCGTCCGACAGAAATTCCAGCAGACCTTCGTCACCGTGCCCGGCGTTCTCAGGCTTTTCTTCCATGACTGCTTCGTCGATGTAAGAAATTGAAATTGAATTTTTAGTGGATGCATAGGATTCCTGTTTTTACTGCAATGTTTTTCACTGAGACGGTTTCAGATCTCTGGGATCATGCAGTTTCAAAATTGCTTTTGGAACATTTTTCTTTTTCATGTGGAATAGATATGGAATCTGTGACAGCTCCCAAGTGCTGCTGCCCATTAGGTTATTAAGCATCTCTTTCAACTTGCAAGCCCAATTAGGTTGAAGTTTCAGTTTCTTGATCATTTCATCTGCAAGAACTAGGAAACAAAATCTTGAAAGCTTTGCAGGCAACCAACCAACCTTTCGTATTGAAACTTGAAATCTGAGAATTGATGTGGTTTATTGTTATTAGAAAAATAGAAACACATCAGGACTGCTACATTCATAGCAGATGAATAGAGATCTAAATGATGATTATTAATTAACATAGTAAGGCAGCTTTTAGGCTCCCTTCCATGATCCATGCCTATCATACACGCTAGATGCATTTTCATGGAAGGAAATTTTATGCATTTTCTTTAATTGCAATTTACAAGATATTTTGAATGCTTTACACCATCACTTATTTCACCGAAAATTTGAATTTTTGTTTTGGTCACTCACTCCCTTTGCGCTGATGTCCTCGTTCAATGTCGTATCCTTTAAATGAAATTTGTCTGGTAGGAAAGATTATTCATTGTTTGTGACATCAACAATGACGGTCACCGCTGCCAAGACATTATAAATAATTTGTAAGTTTCCTAGGAAATATCAAATACGTCAATGCGTAAGGCAGAAGCATTTCCTCAAGAAGTCACAATGTGCCAACCTCAACCACACAAGTAAAATATTTTTAATCGACTAGTTTTGATTTTTCAAACTCAAATGTTCGTTATTATATACGACACCAGTTTGAGAGTTTCTTTTATATAATGTTTTCTACCTTCATTAAAATCGAGGATGTTAACAGGGCTTTTCATACCAACCAGTATTCAATGCACCTGCAACTTTCTATCAAATGAT
This sequence comes from Gnetum montanum, assembly GCA_015680685.1. Taxonomy (NCBI): domain Eukaryota; kingdom Viridiplantae; phylum Streptophyta; class Gnetopsida; order Gnetales; family Gnetaceae; genus Gnetum; species Gnetum montanum. The sequence continues at coordinate 456,398 of MNCI01000472.1, read as the reverse complement.
ATTCTTGACGAAAATCTTCATCAAATAAATATGAATCGTCCAAACGGAACTTGATGCTTTTTAATACGTTGTGCGACTGTCAGCACACCCTTTCGATCTACTACACGACACGGATTAATTTTTACAACGCCATGATTAAACTGTAAAAACATTTCGAAACTTCATGAATCCTAGTAATCTACAATAAAGCAAAAAATCATGAGACTAACTTTTACAAATTAAAATAATCTTAGCAGAAGGTTCCTTAGACCTTTCGAATAGCATGATTTGAATTGCGTTGCGTACTGCAGCTATTTTTTATTAATATTAGATAAGATTCTTGTCCTGATGCAGTTTCAGAATTCAACAGAATTTTTTATATGTTGATTGAAATGGAACATGAGACACGGATTCTTCGTACAACATTTTTGAATGCATTTGTAACTTTTGGCATATTAATTTATCAAATTGTCTTCTTGACGAAAGTCCTCATGAGCTAAATATGAACTGTCCAAATGATCCTTAAAGCTTTTTAATGTATTGTGTGACTGTCAACACACCCTTTGGATCTACGCAACATGAATTAATTTTTACAAAGCCATAGGTGAACTGTAAAACTACAATAGAGCAATCAACAACAAGAACTAAAGCAAAATATCAAATAATCATGAAACTAAATTACGCAAATTAAAATAATCTTAGGAGCAGGTTGTAGACATTTGGAGTAATATGATTTCCAGTTGCCTTGCGAATTGCGAGATATTAATTCATATTCTTTTAAGGAAAGCCAAAGGGAAATATATTAATAATAAAGGAAAATGCTGTACATACATCAACTTTGCATGGCTTGGTAAAAACTAAAAACCGTAAGCTTAAGAGCAAAATACATCAGGAAGTCAAAATTTACCCTTCATACTCCCCCTGACAATGCCGTTTATGTTGTTAGCTTAAGAGCAATTATTTGAAAACAGGTTATGTTTCGTTCATCCTTCTATTCTTTCAAGACAAGCCTTTCCAGGATGAGCATCGAGCTTTTTAGTGATGATGTATTCCACAGTAAGCATTAAGCCTTCGTTTCATGAAGCTTTTCAAAAACCTATCTTTAACAGATGAGCATTGAGCTTGATGATAGGGACCAAAATCTAACAACACCGTTTATGTTGTTAACTGGGGAGCAAATATTTGAAAAGAGGTCAAGTTTTGCTGTCTTTCAAGACAAGTCTTTTCACCATGAGTATTGAGCCTTCTCTTTCAAGAGAAGTCTTTTCACCATGAGTATTGAGCCTTTGGTTGATGACCCTTTTTAGGACTTGTCTTAGTGGTAGATGAGAATTGAGCGTCCAAGTCACAACTTTTTTGAGGAGACCTTGCCTGGTTGGGATGAGGTCTATGAGTAATCCTTTTTTGATTATGTGGTGCAGGGGTGCGATGGGTCAGTGATCATAGCATCGACGCCCACCAACAAGGCGGAGAAGGAGTACACGGACAACCTAAGCTTAGCCGGGGATGGCTTCGACACCGTGATGAAGGCAAAGGCGGCAGTGGAGGCCGCATGCCCGGGGAGGGTCTCGTGCGCCGACATCCTAGCCCTAGCAACCCGCGAGGTTGTGGGCCTTGCCAAGGGCCCATACTACGCTGTGGAGCTCGGCCGCCGTGACGGCCGAATCTCCATGGCCTCGCAATGCCCCGGCAACCTTCCAACGCCCAGCTCAAATGTGGACGGCCTCATGGCCATCTTCTCACGTAAGGGCCTCAATCTCACTGACCTCGTTGCCCTCTCTGGTGGGGGCCACACCTTGGGTTTTGCCCACTGCACCAAGATCACCGAGCGCCTCTATGGCAGTGGTGGGCCCGACCCCACCCTGAACTCGTCCTACGTCAGCCAATTGCAGGCCGAGTGCCCCCGCAACGTGGACCCCACCATCGCCATCAACCAGGACCCTATCACGCCGCGAATCTTTGATAATGTTTACTACAAGAATCTGCAGAAGTCCATGGGCCTGTTCAAGTCTGATCAGGTTCTCTATAACGATCCCCGTACTCGGGCTCTGGTTAATGCGTTCGCTGCCAATCCTGCTGCGTTCCAGGCCGCTTTCGTGAACTCCATTACTAAGCTCGGCCGCGTCGGCGTTAAAACTGGCAGACACGGCGAAATTCACAGAGACTGCAGCCGTATCAATTGATTTCTCTTTCTTCCTCTTTCTCCCCCAATTTTATTTCTTAATATTTTCCCTTCGGAATGAAAATAAAAACCAGCCTCCTCACTCCCTCTTCATTCGCTTTTTACTGCAACCATGGCTACTAATAAGTGGATTTCTTTGGCCGCCCCCTCTCCTCCTCCATCACAAATGCTGGCTGTGTTTTTTTAAAGACTTTTGATTGAACTATTGGGTGAATTTGTCTGTCCTTACTCATCTTTATTTTGTTTTAAAGATGTCACTTGTTTCTTAAGTTGTAAGATATGGATTCAAGCTTTGGACATAGCTAGTTAGAGAAAAGATTAGGTTTGTTTTAAAGATGCCACTTGTCTCTCAAGTTGTAAGATATGGATTCAAGCTTTGGACATAGCTATTTAGAGAAAAGATTAGGCAATGATTCTCCGGGTCAAAACTTTTTTTAGCACTATTTACCACCAAAACGTATGGTTAAATTAAAACTTTATAACTCATAATTTAGAGGTTCCAAATCAAGAGTCTTATCCCTAGGCTAACATCTCACTATTAAGGATGAACATTGCACCTATGGGTGCAGATCCTTTTATCATTATTTTTTATATGTTCTACTTGTATATTAAGAAAGATTTTTATAGGAAAAATTTTCTTTTGTTTTCCTTTTATATGAAGGGTCAATGCTCAATCAACCAAGTCACCAAGTGAATTCCCAAAAGTTTACTAGATGAACAAAAACCTAAACACTTATAAGTGGCTTCATTGAGGTTCAAACCCACATCTATACTAGTCAAAAAACAAGCACCTTTATCATTAGGTTATTCAACAACAAGGCCAGGCCTCTAATAAGAGGCAACAAAATACTAACAAGGGTAAGAAACAATGAAGCCTTAGCCTAGTGATAAAACTCTTAATTTGGGTAATCTATGTTATGGGTTCAATTTCAATAGGCAATACTAAGTTATAAAGCTCTTAAAGTAGTATATATCTTGGGGTGTACCTACCCACACATGTAAGAGGGGAATTGACTAAAGAAGATTAGATCCTTTATGTGCTTTTGGCATTTTCTAATTTTTTTTTTGGTTCGACCATTGCTTGGGCAACATTGCTTAGGCAATGGTGGGACATGTGATAAAAAAAGTGCATTAATAGATGATAAGGTGGAGTGGTAACTTAATAAAAATACCAATATGAAGTTATAGGTTCAATTTTATTTTTGAAAATTATAATCCATTGCAAACTCAATTTTTCCTTACATGAAAATTATTATGTGCTATACTCAATTTGTCCTCCAATTTTTCCTAGCATGAAAATTATGATGTGCTATAGGCTATAGCAACCTTAGTTTTTCCTCATAGATGCCAAATAGGAAGTAGATGTAAGCTATGTCAAAAAATTTTGAAGCTCAAATTTTTAAAACAAACCCTCAAATATCTTTCAAGAAAAAACTTTTTCTCATCGAAAAATCATGATTGGTTGCATATACCTTTGTTTTTTTTTTCTTAGTGAAATTGTAGTATGTTCGGCTATAGCAGACATACATAGTGCTCTTGTATATGTTATACATTGCAACAAGCAAAAGTAAACTATTTCAAAACTTTTTGAAGCTCAATTGTTTTTACAAACCCCCAAATTTCTTTTATGTAAAAACTTTTTCTCATAGGAAAATCATGATTGGTTCTATATGGATTTATTTCTTTTATAGTGAAATTATGGTATGTTAGGCTATAGCATGCATACATGGTGCTTTGTGTTGAGTTTCTTATGTTATAAATGGGAACATTGAGTAGTCAAGATTAGAAGTTGCGTGTTGAGTTTCTTATGTTATAAATGGGGACATTGAGTAGTCAAGATTAGAAGTTGCAATGACATGGCAAGAAATTGACCTCAAGAGATCAAACACTAAATAAACAACTCCATGTAAGAGGTGGGATCCATAACCAAAAACCTCAAAAACAAAAACAGAAATAGTGAACCGAGGAGTGAGGAGAGGAGGATAATCCAAACCAAGGAAAAAGAAAGCCTAACTCCTAAATAAAGGCTTAAGATAATCGTCAGTCCCCTATTTTAGCTCGTTTCGATTGGGCTTGGCGGTGAAATAAAAGCTAGTGACCCAAACCTCCAATGAAGATTAAATTTCTCATTATCATCATTTGATGACTTTCCTAACTTACAAGACATCAGGTTCGATCACAACCTATGTCCGATTGTGTAGTTAGTTAACTTATTTGCCATTTTTTTGATCGACGTTGTCTCTTGTAAAACGAGGTAGCTCTAGGATACGAAAAGGATAAATCTATACTTTGTCTAATTTAGATAAACGGAATCATAGTTACATAAGAATTTCAGTTATGAGAGTAATAGGAAACGTTTTCAAAAATCACAATGGAATCAGTATGAGTATTCTTGTAACTCCATGGTGAATAAAGAAATCCATGTTCATAATTTTAAGTTGCAATTTTGAAGTAGAATTTAGGAAAGATATATTTTTATAAATTTAATTTTATAGTAAAATCAAAAAAGAATTATGTTTACATAATTGTTCCTATTTTTCGAGAAGACATATGCACTTTTTTCTAGTTGCTTCAATACATCAAACATGAGTAGATGCCCCAACATGAGTAGATGTAAGTTAAAGGTGAAAACCCTAGGGGAGTTTGATTCAAAATCATGAATATGAACCGAAATTGTTACATATAGAATAATTTTGACAAACTTACCATTCCCATGAAATATAAGGATGAATAAACTATTTCTACAAAAACATATTTGTGGTCATAGAGTTCTCCATTACCCTATCCCGCTCAAAGTGGGCAATACACCGAGCTTTTTAAGGTCTAGGAGGAGAGGTGAGGACAAATATTTTTGTGCAAAAGCAATTTTGATTTCTATCCCAAATTTGATAATTGGGAGGATAATGGTCTAGGTAAGATGCTTATTTCACAAGTCGTAAAACTTGGGTTCAAGCTTGGATGTAACTACTTGAAAGAGATTAGGCTTTCACTCATTTATTACCCTCCGAAGTCCACACCTTAGTAAAATAAGCATTGAGCCTTTAGAGGATAATCGACCTTAGTAAAATAAGCATTGAGCCTTTAGAGGATAATCGCTTGCCTGTGGAAGATGAGTAGATGTTGTGTGTGCCTTGTACTTTTCCTATGGATGCACTTTCACATGGTTGGGTAAAGTTAAAATAATTTAATCATATTATTATTTGTGAAACTAAATTTGAAATTAAAATTTTATTATATTAATACTATAAATGTACATATTGTAAGTTTTGAAAATATCATTAAGAAAATTATCAAGCATTCTTAGTAATATTTAGAAAAAATTAATCAAATTTGTGACTAAAATCTTCAATTTTATTTGTAATGCATAATTTTTATATTTGTAGGTGTTGAAACTTGAAATTTTTTTTTACAATATTTACACCCAAGATTTATAGTCAAAGTAAAAATTTATAACTCAACATTGTCTATTAAAATTTAACCTATACCTTGGAGCTTCCAAATCAAGAGTTTTACCTTGAGGCTAACACCTCATTGGCATCCATATACTTGTTCTTCAAGAGGAGTTTTAAGTCATCTACATATTTGAACGAATAGATGAGATCTCATTTGTGCTTTACTAATTATGCATTACAAATGATGAGGAATAGCACCAAATAAATAGTTATATTTGAATTAAGACCTTGCCTAATACTATTCAAATAAAAAACTTTTGTTTTCTTTTACATTTTTAAAGATTTTACAATATTGTTTATTTCACCATTATGCTTCCTAAGCACAGATGATGCCCTTAGAAGTTGAAGTTATTCCATTTATTAAGCCATAGAATTCACTCATGAAACCATCCTTTATCTTGGGTTGCAAGCATCACTATTTTGAAGTATTCATCTAATGAGAAATCACAAAAATTATGTGTAGCTATAAATTGACAAAATAGCTTCTAAGGGCATAATCTCTACTTCAAGAAGCATAATATCATATTGTATTTGTTACTTTGAATTCATTGAGTAGGAAATTTTTTTTATTTTCATTATCTATTTCCATTATTTATTTGCTATACTAGGATCCCATACAACATGCCCATAAAAATAGTTGGTTGGATAGTATCATGATATAGTTTTTGTTGGAAATCCCAAGTGAGAATTGATTTCTTCTTACATTTTTCTTTTTTAAAAAATATGCCATTCATATCACTTGTAACTCTTTAAGTAATGCAGTAATCATATTTGTAATTGCAAAAGTGTTCTAGGACAAGATATTTTTTTTTTTGGAAAAAAATCGAGCGAATTGTTATTCCCAAAAAGAAGGCTATACAAAAATACAGTGCAGGGCAGAGCTGCTGACCCCACACCAACCGCAGACCGCAACCCAGGTCCCCCGCAAACTGCAACCACCGCGGGGCATCACCACAAGTGGGTGGTATGCCCCATTCCCAGACCCTTAACTAGAGATTCTGACCAATCCGGGCATGTCCCAGTCGCCCCCCCTCCCCCCACCCCCACATTAGAGGATTTTGGGGGGGTTGTGGTTGGAGCCCCAACTCTCCTTAGAGGTTTGAAGTCTTGAGACCGGCTCTCCCAGGCCTATCGCCAAACAACGTCTATTTTCCTCAATTATTTGGGCAATGCCTGTCATGTGGTCTCTGATAACGTTCTCGATCCAGTGCAGCGTCTGGCTGTACGATTGCGGGGGCAGCGACGGATTCTTAGAAAGTTGCCCCCCTCCCCCTAGTGTTGTCTCTGGGTCCGTTGTTTGCAGTTAACGCATCACTTCGCGAGACTTGTCCCATCCCATCCCGCACGCCTTCAGTATCCTTAGAGTCCCGGGGGGTGTAGCCGTTGTCCTGTCTGAGACTGCGGTACCCCCTGCCGGGAGACCATGTCTCCTTCGCCTCCATTGATACACCTGCGTCGGTTGAGGCTACGGCCGAAGCAACAGGATGGGGGTACCAGCCTGCCAGAGGGCACGGATTACCCTAGGATGTCTGCCAGGGCACCACCATTGCAAAGACTCCCAGAGGAAGTGGGGGAGCTTGATGGGAGTCTCGACACGCATGCTCTGGAGGAACATGAAGTGTACCCTGTTGAGTTTGTGATGCGAGCCCTACTGAATGAAGCAACTCTCCACCAACACCGTCGCAACGTGCCAGGCAGGTGGGAGGGCCGTCCCCCGAATGTGACCGCTGGCTATCCAGGTGATGGGACCATGGAAGAAATCAGTCACCGTGGCCTGGGACCACATGATCGGGGGAATCTAGTCCCTCGTTGCAAGGGCACCAATCACCGCAGCCAAGGCATCCACGGTCACCAGAATTTAGCTCCTGCAGAACACGGCAATCTCCCCATTCCATTTCATGTAAAATGGCTAGACGTCCAGCTCTAGGTCTACCACGATGCATTGCAGCACTTTGGACCACCCCATCCATGTAACCTAGTGCTAGAGCTCTGGTTGATTTTGGATGTTGGTAGCGGGCGGCTCGAGGTATGCACACGTACCCATAACCGTAGTAATTTCACCCTAGAGTCTATGGAACCAGTAAGCTAGCACGGCAGGTGGGGAAAGATCTGTCCCTTTAAAGACCTGATCGTTTTTGGTGCACCAGAGGGTCCACAACGCACCGAGCGTCTACAAATTTCCAGAGTAGTCGAGCGGGGGGAGGTCAACTGTACGCCATAAGTTTTGAGCCACATGGCATTCATGCAAGAAATGGTGGAGTGTCTCTATGCATTGATTGCACATTGGGCAGATGGTATCGATGAGCATGCCACGTGCCCTTAGCCACGCACGAACAAGGAGTGCTTGGTGTAGGACCAGCCACCCGAAGGTCTTGATTTTTTTTGGTAAGTGGCCTTTCCACAAACGCATCCATCGGGGGTCCACTGGGAATTGACGCTGGAGCAGCTGTCGGGGGTGTAGGGTGACCTCATTTTCATGTGTGAGCATGCTAACGTGCATGCAGAGTTGGTGCCACACCAAGGAGTCCAACCCGGTAGCCACCTAGGGAAGATACTTTCGTAGTAGGATTCGCACCCACTGGGGGGTTGTTCAACGTCGGGGAGAATCGATGAAGAAGCCATTGCCTGCCCATTGTAGCTTCCACTGCAAATGGTAGAATGCCGACACCCCTACTAGACGGGGGCAAGAGGTCTTTTCCTAGGACACCATATGCATTTTCGATCCACCCTTACCCCTGGACCATACAAAATCCCAAATTATCACGTCAATTTTCTGAATGACTCCAAATGGTGGGGTGGCCATGGAGGCCACGAATCTCGCCGTGGCAACCAGCATGATTTTCCATTTTCGAGACAGGAACTTGTTCTCCCAGTGTGTCATGCACTTTTGGAGTTTCATTATGAGCACCTGCCAGGTGCGTTTTCTATGCCAGTTGTGCATGGGGATGCCTATGTATGTGTCCTCTATGCCCCCCGGTAGAATCCCCAAAATATGGATGACCTTATTGCAGACACTAGGGTGGGTATGGGTGAGGTAGAGCATGGGCTTACCTAGGTTGGGGGTCAGCCCCATTTCCCTCTTCATCCTATCTAGAGCCCTCAGAAGTGCTCGAGCCTGTGGAACGATGGTACGGGTGAAGATCATCGTGTCATCTGCGTAGTGGGCGGTTAAGCATCAGATGCCATGGATGTCCAGCCCTTGGACGCCTTCCTTTGCGCAATAGGTTTGCATGAGGTCCATCACTAGGAGGAAGAGGAGCGGGGAGAGAGGATCCCCTTGTCTAAGCTCATGGCCCATCCCTTGGAACTCCCAAAGGTGGTCATCAATGTCCAACGAGTACCATCTGCCCTTCTGAACCTGAAGGCATAAATCCATGAACAGTTTTGTAAACCCTTTTGCCTACAGCACCATCCTAAGGATGGCCCAGCTTAGAGAGTCATAAGCTTTAGTGATGTCTAATTTGATGCAAAGCTCGGGGAATCTGGTAGTTTTGAGGGAGTGCTAGATTTCCTGTAGGAGCAGTACCTGATCCTGGATTTGACGACTTTTGATGAACCTAGCCTAGTTTTATCCCACTAGTCATGGCATGAGGGGCCTCATCCTAGCAACCACCATCATAGGAGTGAGTTACAAATGCCAATGGGATGGAAATGCCCAGGGGATGTGGGATTAACCGTCTTCGAAAGCATGACCACTTGGGAGCAGTTGATTTCCTTGTGTACTTGTTTCCATGCAAGCATACGGTTGAAGGCGTCTAGTATATTAGGCCCAAGTAAGTCTTTGAACTCATGAAAAAATTCAATGGGCCACCCATCTAGCCCTAGGGCTTTATCCACTGGCATGGGCTGCAATGCGATATTGAGTTCAGTGTAGGAGAAGGTTTGCATGAGGCACTGGTTGTCGGATGTAGTGAGGATCTGTGGGATAGTGACTGATATGGGATCCGTGGGTTGCCATTACCAAACCTGTTGCCAGTAGTGTAACAAGTTATCCGGGTCGAACGATGAGTGGGGTTGTTCCCCATGACTTAGGCCATGAAGCATGTGTTGAAATTGATGGTGGGTCCCCCGATGTACCTTAGCTATGGTAAAGAAGAATTTCGTGTGACGGTCATCGGCCTGGAGCCACTGTATGCGAGCCCGTTGATGCCAGTATTCCTCCTTTTCAAGCTCTAAGGTCTGTAGCTCAGCTAAGAGGGTGAGTTCCTCTTAGGCGAGATCAGTGCCGTGCTCTTGTTGGCCCTGGATGTTCTGCAGTTGGGATTGCAGTTGAGACTAATAACCTTTGAAGCTATACTTGTCCGCCGTGGTGAGGGCCTTGATTTGGCATTTGAGGGCCCTAAGTCCTTGCTTGAGGAAGTCACGTGGCTCCTTCGTGTCATTATACCTTTGCTAGATAGACTAGACCAACTCGCCCAACCAGGGTTTGGTCAGCCAGGTTTGTTTGAATCTGAACAGGCGTGGGGCCCTAGACACTTCTATCTCCAGGTGACAGATGATGGGCCAGTGATCAGAGGCCACCCGATCCTGCCCATAAGCATGGACTTCCCAATATAACAAAAGTGCCATGCTGACCCATACCCTGTCAATGTGGGATTGCACCCTGGCCATGCCCTACCTTCTGTTGCTCTAGGTGTGCTTGTAGCCTGCAATCTCCATGTCTGTGAGGCCAGTGCGTTGCAACAATGCCAGGCACTCAAAAGCCCCCTGGGGCTCCGAAGCGGAACCCCCAGTCTTCTCCCAGTTATAGAGTCATTGATTAAAGTCCCCTATAAGGAGCTAGCGGGAGCCTCGGGGGACCAGCCCCGCAACCCGGGATAATTCCCTTATGTGATCCTGCCACACTTGGGCCCTGTAGACGTTGTTGACCTAGACGTCTAGTCCCAGCAGGTGCATCGTAATGCACTAGTTAGACACATCGAGTAAAGACGAGTCTACCCTGGTGAGGATAGCAAGTCCTCCAGCCCGTCCCCGACTAGGCACGAGGTGACTGCACCATCCCTCCCATTGTAATGCTTGAGTTTCCATCTGCCATAATTTTGTCTCTTGGAGACACACTACATCGCACCCCTCAGTGCACACCATTCAGTTCAGGGTATGTCGTTTATATGGGGTACCCTGTCTTGGGAAATTCCAGGAAAGTACCTTCATGGTGAAATAGACAAACATCTTTTGTAAACCTCATGGAGTGTAGGTTGCACTCCCAAGTCGATATACAATTGCGTGGTCATGTGCCAGGTGTGGGCACTGTTAGGGCATCCAACCTTGGGCTACGGTTGGGTGACCTCCATCCCCTTCTCTCGTGGAACCCCCCAACAAACTTTAGGGATTTTGGGCCACTCTGAACCCTTGCTAGTGGTGATCCAGTCAGTCAGTAGCGGCAATGTCTGTCCCCCCTACGATGAGCCCCCCCTCCCCCCGTCTTGGGGGTTTGGGGCAAGCCATTGCAGCTCATCTGGGCTCCTGCATCAGTCTGGGCGCCCACCCTAGTCAAGGCACCGTAAGGAGCCTTACTCGTCATGCCTAGCTAGCCATCCTAGCCACTAGCCATTGGTCCTCCACCGCGTGATGCCCCTGATGGCCCCCCTCGACCTACCATGGCAAAGGATGATCGGACAAGGCCTGAAGGTAGCGCCCACCTTACTCTGCAAAAGCCCCACCTTATGATGCGAAACCCCCACCTTACTCTTTTCAACACCTATGGATGCCAACAAGCCCTTGTTAGCCACTTGGCCCTTTTTCCCGATGAGCTGCCAACCCCCATTAGCGATTGCTGCAGGCCAGGTTGGGACCTCCGTTAGTAGATTTTCGAACTATACGCGGATCAGATCCTCTCCGAGGTCAGTGTCCAACACAAGTTCATCAACACAGTTCGTAGAGCATAGGGACCTCCACACACAAAACAGTGCAAAACCCAAACAGTCCATCCCCTCGGTGAACGGGTCAAATTTAATAAACTCGTTGAATAATGTGGCCAATTTCAATCCCATTTTACCTCTTAACTTAAATGTGCAAGCTTTTGTTTGCTTAAAGATATTTGGTAGAAGAATGTTGTGATTAGTTTTGAATAATTAATTTAAGATCTAAACCTTGATTGAAGGATTATTTCTTGATGAGTCATGAATTGTTGGCTATGATATCGCACCCATGATATCACGTACGTGATATCACAGCCTAGACGTGATATCACATAAGCAATATCATGGCCTATCTCCTCATCTATAAATAAGAGGTAGGAAGATTTGGAGTTTTTTGGGAAGTTTTTTAGTTTTAGTATTAAGGTAGGAACTTTTTGTCAATTTTTCCTCTCAACCCTTTCTCTCAATGCATGCTCGCAGTGTGATGATTGTAATTGTACAACATCCTTATTCGAGTGTGACGTACTTGGACATGCACATGATCGGCAATAAAGATCGATATTACTTCATGATTTCAGCATCCACTTAGCTTAATTATTTAATTGTTATTGTTATTTATTGATTTCTTAGTTAATATCTCTCTACCCTTATCTCCTAGTAACGCAGAATGAGTACAACTTAATCACGAGCATTTAAGTGTGACTACTTGGTAACCCAGTAGCGTACCTAGGCCATGCGCTTGGTAATCCCAGTGGTAGTTGTGCACAAAGTCTAAGATGTGTCCGGATGATTAAGGAACGAATGGTCATCGCACTTAGGCTAGTTTAGATTCTCTCTCATCGTCTCTCCTAGCTTAGTTGATATTATTTCCCATCATACCTAGGAGTAGCATTAGTGTAGGAACACATCATACACCTTGCTCTGGACTAAACCATATGTGACAAAGCTAATACTAGTCTAGGTGGGAAGATAACAAACTGTGATCTATGAGTAACTATCTAGATACCACAACTAGTCCATCTACGAAGTTCGACCGGATCATGCGTGAAGTGGTTGTATTCGTATGGTTGAGTGTAGGGGTACCTCGCCACTCATCATTGGCGCCATTGCCAGGGATGGTGCTTGTCATCTAGATTAGTTATATCATACAAGGTCACTATATAGGAATTAACGATATATCTTTTAGGAAGAAATAATTACAAAAAGTTACATACAAATTCACACACAATTTCACAACCATGCCTCTCCTACGGGACTACTATAATGCCACATCTAGTGAGGCAATTCATTGGAGAACCAACGAATTATATGACAATGAAGATTGGAGTATGCAATTTGAGGTGGGGGTTTCTTATAAACATAAACGAAGGCAACATCTTCCCAACACACAAAAGCATGACTTACTCAATGACGATGAACCCCTACTAGCCACTACAAGCCTTACACAAATACAAGAGGCTATTCGAATCTCCCATAGGCATTGTAAAGAGAGCCGTCTATCCAGGCTTGATTTAAACAACTTTCCCAATTTCTCAGGAGGCTATGACTTAGATCCACAACAACATTTACAATCCTTCTACGATGCCTGTGCATGGAACAACATTGATAATGGTTGGAAAAAAATCAAGCTCTTTACTATGACACTCGTTGGCCAAACAAAAGTATGGTATAGATCGTTAAAACCAAATTCAATTCGATGTTGGCCAACAATGGTAGAACTCTTTAACGAAAGATATCAAACCTACATAAGAGTGTCGGCCTTGAGGAAACAAATCCAAG
>MNCI01000472.1:412662-441913 GCA_015680685.1 Gnetum montanum | reverse complement strand
AATAACAAGCAGGATTAATAAATATTTTTCATTTTCTTTAATGTTACAATTTTTTTTTCCAATTTTTCATTTTTCAATTTCATGTTTTATCTTTTTGTCTTTTTATCTTTTTATAAGTAATCTCATCTACGAATAAAACACTCATGTGGCTCATTGGTTGAGGTGTGTTCTATATTGTCGAGTCTCAAGTGATCAATTATTTGGATAGTGAGCCCATTACACCCACTCATCCATTCTACAAATAAGAGATTCTGTTCGAGGGTACAATGATATTCTTGACATTCTTAAAACTTAAGATTAATTTTGTGTTCATTGTACCCAGAATGAAGAAGGATGGACCAAGAGGGAATGATTAGGATGTGACATCAAGGGGACTTGCAGATTCTCTTTGGTGACATCTGTGAGAGTTATCACGCAACGTGGTTGTACTAAGATCCTTGTAGATCTAATGCAAAATGGGAGTAAGAGTAATCAAAAGGCACTCAAATATCCAATGCTATTCTAGGGGGTCCCACTGGAAAGACATGCACCCATGTCTGAGGGTTGGCAGCTTCTCTGGATTCAGAATTCAATTCAAAAAAAATAAAGAAAGTGCCATAAAGCAAAAATCACTCCTCCCTTGAACAAAATGCCAAGTGATCATACACCTTGTTGTTATGGTACTCTCATAGTTGCTCATCATGGGATGAAATAATCCAGTGTCATTGATCAGAGGAATGGACTTTGTCCTGATCTTGGAATGATGGGTTAATGACACATTAATCATGCTTTACACGCAAGACTCATTGTGCCCTGGGTTAGCTACCTCATGTCCCAATCTCTACAATCCCTTCTATAGTTCGTCTCATCTCGTTGTTCATGTAATTGTAGCTCGTGTCTTGTGTAGCATAGAATTCTTACCTCATTCCGGTGATACTTACATATGTGTGTTTGTGGAACCAGTGTGGACTACATTTAACCCTTATAGTGCCTATGGACATTTTAAGGTGTGGTTACGCAAGGGCATTATAGGTTGGAACCTGCCTTGGGGAGGACCCACTTACATAATTTTTGTAATTTGCACTCATGGGCCTTAGTTAGAGGGAACCTTCAGGCATGGGTAACATGTCTTTTCAGTGCCATAACTAGTGCTTGCAACCCATATTGCTTTATTATGTCTAAGGGGTGTGCTTTGAATTCTCACACTTTTTTTATGTGAGAACCACACCATGCAAAGACTTATTTTTATTCACTAAGCTTCCTAATATTGATCAATGGAAGAATGGCAGAAAACCTAAGAAAAAGCATCTAAGGACCCAAGAGAATGACCAACACAAATGCATCGAATCCCCTTGAAGTCACACCCTTTTAACCATTGAGTCCATCCTTTAGTTTGAAAAATACCAAGCCACCAATTTATTCAGAAGTTGTTTAGAAAAAATGACTGTACAGTGCCAAGCCAAGGGAGACCACAGAGTTGAATGGATGAATGGATGACATGGACTCATTGCCTATTTTATCAAAAGAACCATATCATAATATCAGCATCATAATTTAGAGGTAAAAACCAAACATTAGCAATCAATAGTATATAATTCAATCCATCATCAGGAGCACTTATTGTATGATGAATGAAAGTAAATCAACCAAACAAAGAAATAGTAGAAATGTGAGAACCACACCATGCAAAGACTTATTTTTATTCACTAAGCTTCATGATATTTGATCAATGGCAGAATGGCAGAAAACCCAAGAAAAAGCATCCAAGGACCTAAGAGAATGGCCAACACAAATGCATCAAATCCCCTTGAAGTCACACCCTTTTAAACCATTGATTCCATCCTTTAGTTTGAAAAATACCAAGCCACCAATTTATTCAGAATTTGATTAGAAAAAAGAACTATACAGTGCCAAGCTAAGGGAGACCACAAAGTTGAATGGATGAATGGACGACGTGGAGTCATTGCCCATTTTATCAAAAGAACCATATCATAATATCAGTATCATAATTCAGAGGTAAAAACCAAACATTAGCAATCAATAGTATATAATTCAATCCACCATTAGGAGCACTTATTGTATGATGAATGAAAGTAAATCAACCAAACAAAGAAATAGTAAAAATGTGAGAACCACACTATGTAAAGACTTATTTTTATTCACTAAGCTTCCTGATATTTGATCAACGGCAGAATGGCAAAAAACCCAAGAAAAAGCATCTGAGCACCCAAGAGAATGGCCAACACAAATGCATCAAATCCCCTTGAAGTCACACCCTTTTTAACCATTGAGTCCATTCTTTAGTTTAAAAAATACCAAGCCACCAGTTTATTTAGAATTTGATTAGAAAAAAGAACTATATAGTGCCAAGCTAAGGGAGACCATAGAGTTGAATGGATGAATGGACGACATGGACTCATTGACCATTTTATCAAAAGAACCATATCATAATATTAGCATCATAATTCAGAGGTAAAAACCAAACATTAGCAATCAATAGTATATAATTCAATCCAGCATCAGGAGCACTTATTGTATGATGAATGAAAATAAATCAGCCAAACAAAGAAATAGTAAAAATGTGAATGATGGTGTAAAAAAAAATAAGAAAGATTGAAGAAATGTGTAAAACAAAAATGCATAAAATAAAAATATAAAAAGAGATGAGGGTTTAGAATGGTTAGCATTGGTGGCCATCTCTCCCACAACTGATTTGGAAGGAGGAGATTCGAAATAGTGAGCAAGGTTGTCCACCAATAGAGGTAGTATGAGTACTAGCTAATCTAAGCTCATGGAAAGGTTTGGTTTGTTGGACATTGACCAATAGTTTCTTATTTGGGCTCTTAGGTTTGTATATCATCATGGCCCCTGAAGAAAAAGTTTTATGGATGACATAAGGTCCTTCCCACAGTGTTTGAAATTTGGTACATTGTGGCACATGTATGGGATTCCAGTAGAGAACCTTATCTCCTGGTTGATATTTAACTTTCCTAATTCTTAGGTCATGACATTGTTTATTGAAGACCTTGTGCAATTCGTTAGATGATAGGGTAGCCAATTAGTTCTCATCTAGCAGGTTAAGGATCATCAACCATTATTTTTGTGCTAGATTGAGGTCAAGGTTGAGGTCACATGCCGTGGATAGTGTACGGATCTCAGTTTGAATGGGAAGCATTGGTAATTTACCATACACTAACTCATAGGGAGAGTAGCCTATAGGGAGTTTCCATGTGGAGCGGTATGCCCAAAGAGCATCGTTCAGTTTAGTGCTCCAATCTTGCCTAAACTTGCTAATGGTTCTTTTCAATATCTTACCACTCGCTTGGGGGTGATATGGTGTAGTCAGTTTGTGCTCAACCCCTAAGCCTTACATTAATTTTTGAAAAGTCACACCTATGAAGTGTGTACCATTGTCTGAAATAAGTGCATGAGGCACACCAAACCTATTTATGATTTTTTGTTGAACAACCGTGCAGTTGTAGATGATGTACAATCCTTAACAGTAGCTGCTTCTACCCATTTTATAAGGTAATCAATGGCAACAATAATATAAGTTTTTCCATTGGACATTGGTGTAATCGATCCCATAAAACCAATTCCCCAAATGTCGAAGGGTTCTAAAGGTTAAATCCATTATTGCAGACCCTCCATTTTAGCAATCATCCCCCCCATCATGTTGATAGCGCTCATAAGATTGGATGAAATGATGAGTGTCCTAGAACAATGTAGGCCAATAATATCCTACAAGAAATATCTTAATGGTTGTTCATCTCCTGGCATAATGACCCTCACAAGGACCCTCATGAGCATCTTAGAGAACTCACAGTTGATCTACATTGGGAACACACCATCGAACCAAGCCATCAGGACATATAGTGTAAAGTTTTCCATTGATTTTCATAAAATACTTGGCTCAGTGAAGAAACTATTATTTATTTTTAGCGTCAAACCCTTGTGGTGTTTTTTGTGTAAGGAGATAGGTGAGAATGCTACTATACCAGTTTGTCTCCGTGGTTAATTGATTATTCACTACACCTGCAAAGAGGAGTTCATATGGGAAATAATCAAAAATTGGATACTCATCCTCTTTCTTGTCCCATCGCAACCAAGATAAATGATCAGCAACTACGTTCTCGGTGCCTTTACGAGCAATCATTGTAAGATTGAACTCTTGTAAGATTATAAGCCATCATATAATGTGAGGGCTCACCATTGGTTTATTCATTAGGAACCTTATTGCACTATGATCCATGTGTGTGAATACCTTATAGCCCAATACATAGTGCCTAAATTTTTCTAGTGCAATCACTACAACCACTAATTCTTTTTCTGTTGTAGTGTAGTTAAGTTATGCACCAGCGATACTCCTACTTGCATAGTGGATGTAATAAGGACATTTTTGATCATCTAACTATGTAAGTATAGCTCCTAAAGCATGGTTTGACACATCAGTCATTATGTGGAATGGTTTGGACTAGTTAGGAGCTTGTAGAATGGGTGTTTCTATGAGCTTCTGTTTTAAGGTTTGAAAAGATAGTTCGCATTCCCTAGTCCATTTGAAAGGTACGTACTTTTTCATTAGTTCAACCAATGGTTTTGAAACCTTTGAAAAGTTCTCAATAAACCTTCTGTAGTAGCCAGTGTGTCCAAGGAATGATTGGATATCTTTTATAGTTTCTAGTTGATGGGTAATTCCTTAGATAACTTTGATCTTTTCGGGGTCTACCTCTATCCCTATTTGTGAGATCTTATGCCCTAATACTATGCCTTATTGGACCATTAAATGACTTTTCTACTAGTTGAGCCTTAAATTGGTTTCTACACATCATTTTAATACTTACTGTAACTGGTCCAAGGCTTGATCAAAGTTTGCTCCATAGGTGGAGAAGTCATCCATGAAGACCTCCATACCATTTCCTATTTGCTGCTGGATTATGCTTAGAACTAATCATTGAAATGTTGCATGGGCATTGCACAATTCAAACGACATCTATTTGTATGTAAATGTTCCCCAAGGACTGGTAAATGTAGTCTTGGCTTGGTCTTTTAGGGCTATTTTTATTTGGTTGTACCCACTGTGCCCATCCAGAAAACTATAGTAGTGATGCCTTGCAATGATGTCTAAGACTTGGTCGACAAATGGTAACGGAAAGTGGTCTTTGAATGTTGCGATATTCAGTAGCCTAAAATCTATGCACACCCTCCATTTACCTCCCTTTTTAGGCACAGTAACTAAGGGACTAAGCCATTCACTATTAGCAATGGGGTATATGAACCTAGCTTTTAGAAGTTGTTCAATTTCTTCCTTAACCACTTGCTTAAGCTTTGGGTTAAGTTGCCTCTAGAGTAGTCTTCGAGGCTTCATGGAGGGGTCAGTGTAAATTCTATGTTGGCATATTCTAGGATCTATTCTATTTAATTCAAGATATTACCAAGTGAAGGCTTTCAACCATTTATTTATCACTTTCAACAGTCTTTCTTTTTGTTGAGGAGCAAGCTTCGCATTAATAATTACCGATTTTCCATTTTTAAGAAATGTGTATTCCATACCAGTGGGCAATGGTTTTAGCTCAAGGGGCTCTTGCTTAAACTTATCAGGGATTTCCAACTTCCCCCAATTGACATTTTCAAGGTCAAGACTTGGAAGTTGGCAATGGACTTGCTCTAATGTGTCTATGCTATCGATGTAAGCACAAGTTAAACCCTCAGTTGGTTCCATGCATATAGTTGAATTGCTCTCTTGATCAGCTATCAGCCACTGGGTTCCTTCTTATCTTGTGGCTACTACATATATGCATCTTTGTATATCAATCACTTGTGCACACTAGTTGCATGCAGGCAATGTTAAACGTTATACAAACGATGACTTCTGCACGCAATTACACCCTGTGTCATTGTATGTAATGCATGGAACATTCTTCTTCTTGATCTTTCCAAATGTATTTTCCTTCGATATTTCCAGGAAAAGATCATGGATTCCTAGGCACACATCAATTATGCTTACTCATGCTATGCTCTTCCCATTATGATTGGGAAGTCCCCCTTACCATTGTTCACTTGAATCACTAGGAAGTTGGCTAGATATGACCACCCACAAACAATGGTGACAATGTCCTCCACTAGTCCCAACGGGATAGTGATGGACTGGTCGGCCAACTGTAAACGAATGTTACTCTTTTTTAGTGGAGGTAGGTTCTAGGCCTTGTACATTTCTTGAGAAATCAAGTTGACACTAGAACCTGAATCCAAAAGATCTTTGCATGGCTCATTTCCAGCGATTTGTAGATATATCAAAGGACTCCTAGGATTAGAGAATTTCCTAGGAAGATGGCCAACTTTTATCCAATTGGTGATAGCATGAGTTAAGATGACCATATGATTTGAGCGCGGTTTTTGGGTTGAAGGGAGCTCTGAAGCTTCAAGTGATAGTGAGGTGGCTGAAGAGTTAGCTGCTTGTGGTTACAAGGGCTTAGTTGGACTATTGATTCTAAAGAAATGTATTTTCTTCATGCAGTTGTCAGAACCAATAGTAGGTTGAGGTTTAACATCCCTTGTGGTGTTACATTGTTGTGGTTGGGTAGGGATTTCACCCTGCATAACTGGAGTAGGTGGTAATGGAGTTAAGGGTGAAGGAGGTGCAGCTGGATGAGAAGAATGGTATGTTTGTGAAACATCACCCCTAGGAGAAGGAGTCCTATAGTACTCACAAGCTTGGTAGTGAGGTTGGGGAGTGATGTGACTAGTAGAGTCATGTGGAGAGACTGGCTACTACACGTAATATCCATATGGGTTAGGTTGTCGGTAAGGATAATGTTGCCTTGGTGATGGCATTCCCCATGATTGTGGGTACTTCCATTGTTGATACTACTCAATTGGTTGTGGCGGAGTTCCACTTGGATAATATGTTAAGGGTTGGTGAAACTATCTTGAGTTACCTTGATGATAAGGTAACCTTCGGGGTGTTTGCCTTTTGTATAATCGTGGGTTGAGTGCATACACCCCAGACTCCTACAGATGTGAGATTATAGGACAACATCCCTTAGGATGGTCATATTAACATATCTCGCATCCACTATCATTGTCTATATCCGAATCCACAACCTATTTGATGATGGAAACTTTGCCCTTACCCCTATTATGTGCATGTTCAGTTTCTCTTTTTTTTCTATTTTTTGTGATCACTACCATGCTCTCTAGACTCCTCTACTATTTTAAGAATGGTTTGAAATCTATCATCTAGGGAATCCCACATTTGATCTACCTTTGCCGATACTTCTGATGCTAATTTTTGGATAGGCAAGGTTTTCCTATTCACCATCTCTTCAAGTGGTGACTCTTCTTCATCCTCACAGAATCTTACTTCCCTCTTTCAGAGGGAAGGATCTTTGTTATATTCCTCTACACTCTCTATTTTCCATAACTCACCTTCCTCTTTAGCAACTTGTTCTAATAATATTTGTACTTGATGGATCCTAAGCTCAGATAGTCTTCCTTGGGCATAAGTCCCAAGGGTTCTTCACGTTTCATGCCTAAGCCCATTTACCAGATGACATAATTGATCCCTCTGCAAATAACCATGGTTGGGACAACAATGTAATAG
The DNA here is from genome assembly GCA_015680685.1 of Gnetum montanum. NCBI lineage: Eukaryota > Viridiplantae > Streptophyta > Gnetopsida > Gnetales > Gnetaceae > Gnetum > Gnetum montanum. Next base: position 434,334 of record MNCI01000472.1, on the reverse strand, counting down.
TGCATAATATCATCCCATGGTAGCATCCAAGGGTTCATGTCCTCCTTGTTTCCAGCCTTGGATTTTCTTTCACAGGTTGGACACTTGGGATTACGTTTGGTACTTATTGTTGAATAATTCTAACATGGTACTCCACCTACAAATGGATTTTGGTTCTAAGGACCGGTACCAGCTTTCTACTTCTTTGATTAGTGTCTGTGGAAACAACTTTAATTTTTTCCATTTATTTTCTATGTTTTGTAAGGCACATGCATCATGAAATGCTTGTAGATGATTTTGAGGATCAACGTTGTATCCCCCTTCAAATTGTGGGATGTTGTTCATGTATAATCTCTTGATCCTACTATCTTTCTGGTGCCTTGTTAGGATTCTGATAGCCTCAATTATGTTTATCATACTTTGCGTAGTGAGTAGGGGTTCATCATGATCATCTCATCTATGGCGCCTATGATGCCTATGTTGTTCCCTACTCTCCCTTCTTTCACAGTGTGTTTCTCTAGAGTGCCCTCATTCCCTTTCTTGGCTATTTTTTCTATGACTCCCATTTCGCTTACCCTTATCCTCATGGTCTTTTTCTTTGTGATTGCATCCAAATCCTAAAGGAGAGGATGAAGGAGATGATGAAGGTGAAGAATAAGGAGGATTGTCACCATGTTGGTGCATGCTTCCTTCTCTTCGGTGGTCGTGGCCTTGATCGCAGTTACAATCGGAATGTTCATCTTTGTCATGTGTTCGTGTTCCTTTTTTAGACCCTTTGTGTCTGTCGGTACCAGGATCTGGGTTATGGATAGTTAAGTAAAGATTCTGATACATAACCCCTTGACCGAAGTCAATGGGAGGAACATCATTGTGTGGGTGACTGATTGAGGTAGGTTCACCACGCTCATTTTTTCTTAGGACATGTGGGAAATTCTGTGACAAATTTCCCTTCATGGATTTGTGATGTCTCTCCTGTTGTAAGTCCATTTGACATTGTGCCTCCATGGATCGATACTCTCTTGAGTCATGATCATGCACAACGTACTTAGCTTGTAAGTGCTGCATGCCAATTCGTGTGAGATCATGAAGAAGCATGCTCAAGATTAAATGATTGGGAGGTAACACTATGTTATGTTCTAAATCTTGCCAATGCAGTTATTCATCCTAGTGGAGGATAAAGGTAAAGTTCAGTACATATTCATCGGGATGAACATATACCACATGAAACTGTTGAGGGACTGGTGGATTATCATGTGTACTATGCCTCCGATTGTTCCTTGTATCAGACCTAGATGGTAAAACACTTTCATACAAAGAAGGAGACATGATTTTCTATTTAGTGTGCAATGTATTATTATTTATTATTTTTCTTTAACCAACCCCAAGGTTTTGTTCCAATGATGTGAAATATTTCCTATGTTCTTGTTAGTGCACAAACAACAAAGTCCCCAGCAACAGTGCCAATGATGAGTGGTGAGGTATCCCTATGCTCAACCATACGAATACGAGCATCCACGCATGATCTGGTCGAATTTCAAGGACTAAGTGCTTATGAACCTTTGTGGAACAAGAATGGGTTGATCAATCGTTGTCTTCCCAAGCTTACTTGTATGTCACGATTGTATGGTTAAGTAAACTTGAGGCATATGATTTTTATACTTTTTATGTTTTTGTTCCCTGCTACTAATAAGGGAGGAGAGAGATAACTAAATAAATAATTTAATTTGACTACTTATTAACTAGGCTCTAACTGATCCTAACACCAGTATCCGTTCTCACTTGCCGTACACATCCTGAACTAGTGCAACACTACTGGGATTACCAAACGCTAATCGTTACTAGGTTACCAAGTGTTACATGCGTGCTCAAAGTGATCATACTATGTGTGCTTACTTAGGCGAGTTGTAGGGTGAGATAGAATCATTAATTAAATAAGAAAAGCATTAAGTAATAGTAATTAACATTAATTAATCTATTCTGAATGCTACAAGGTTTATCACAAAGTTCGTCTTTATTGTCATACACAAGGTATGCTTAGGTACACAATGTTCGAATAAAGATCTGTTCACTTTATGACTCCTACTATGGGCACACAGAAATAATTCTAACTTTGAGAGGGAGAAAAGGCAAGAGTTTGGGTAAGGGACTAAGACTAACTATGCAAACCAAGTGCACCCACCTCTTATTTATAGGCAATGAGGTAAGTTGCGATATCGCGTACATGATATCGCATGGAAGACCACGATATCGCAGATGCGATATTGTAGACCTAATATCACAGACACGATATCACGGCTCATCACATAGCTTTGCACTTCACAAGTGAAACTGAGAAGACAACAATCGCATCCATTAGATTCACTACCTAGTCCTAGTATACTTAGAGAGCTAAAGTCTATGAAATTTGACCAGATCACTTAGTGAACATTAGTGATTTGTATGATTGGGTGTAGGGAGTACTTACTACTCATCATTGGCATCATTGCCAAGGAGTTTAGTTAGTTACATGCACTACCTAGGAGTTAGTGAAATTATATAACAACACTTTAATGAACCTAAAAGTCAATATCATTAACAAAAATAATAACAAAAGCACATTGTTTTTCTTCTAATCTAATATGGCTTCTTATCACATGGAAGATTCTCCATTGCCATACGAAGGTGGTTCTAATCAACAAAGGTGTGAAGGGTCAAAACCACCTGTGCCCCAATAATGTAGAGTGGTCTATACTCATCTAAATGAGTATGTTCCAAACTTCACCTTCATCCTACACCAAGATGAATAGCTATGGTGGAGGGACATGGAGGGCAACATTGTGTTGCTATTCAATCAATTAGTTCCTACAATGCTACTTCACACTCTCATGAAATTGGGCATCGTAGGGCTTAATGCAAAGTATGTTGTGCAGGACCATGACTATCAAGATTATCATCCCACTAAGGAATAATGAAAGAAAAATTAGCAACAAGAGGATCACTATGAGGCATCAAAGGGGAAATAGTTCATAAATGCCTTATTCCTACTTGGCCAAAAGGAAGGGAAGGATCCCTTCTCTAGAGGTTCTCAAAAAACTAATTCTTTTCCTCTCTTGTTGGATGAAAGGGGTCCTAACCAAAATTTATAGTCCACTGTAAATAATCTTGGTTTAGGAAAGAATGGTTCCCATGACCTCCAAAGAAGGAAGTCAAGGTAGAAACATGGAAAAGAACCACAACAAAGATAAACATGATGATCATGTCCATGATCAATAAAGAGGGAGTAGCAGGCACTATTCTGGTGCTAGCCCTCCTTCTTATTCACCTTCTTCATCCTCATCTTCTTCCTCCTCTACCTCCAACCAAAGTTGCAAAAGATGAAACCATGATGAAGGTGATTAATGGGATAGAGGTGATCATATGAACCACTGAAATAGTAGAGACCAGAGGCATGGGCAATCAAGGGAGGCCCACCATCAAAAACAAAGGGAAAATAGGGGACATCATAGGCATCATGGTCATCGCAGGGGCTATGAATATGATGAGCATTTTCTTGCAATAAGAAACATGTTAAACATTGTATAGGTTGTGATAATTCCAATGAGGCATGTAAAAGATAGAATAATCAAATAGTTGGACATGAAAAATATCCTGAAGTTTGAAGGGGCATACAATTTTGATCAAAAAAATCATCTCCAAGTCCTTCATGATGCCTATGCCTTAAAGAATGTTGAAAATGAATGAAAAAAATTAAAGCTATTCTCTAGGACACTCATCAAGGAAGCTAAAAGTTGGTACATGCCCTTAGAATTGGAATTAATCAGATGATGAAGTATGATTCTTGAAATCTTTAATGAAAAGTATCAAATGTACTCCTGAGTGTCTAATCTAAGAAAGCAAATTCAAGGGTGAAGACAAGGAACACATGAATCCTTGGCTGTAGCCATCGGTAGATATTACTCTCAATTGTATAGGTGCCTAGGTCATGACTTTTCTTAAAGGAAGCAGCTCTACCATATCATATATGGGCTCAAAATAGAAATATTTGAATACTATTAATAGAATGATCTTTATTTGAATACTAATGTACCCGAGTACCTTGGTGTAATCGACAATAAAGACAAGCTTTCTTCATAAACCTTGTAGCATTTGGAATTAGCTTAATGTTTACTTAATGCATTTATTATTTAAGAAATTTACTTTAATGCATTGAATTAATTAACTATTAATTAATACACATAAGTACAACCATTTCATGCATATGTTAACATTTGTTAATCCTAGTAGCACTTAATGTTTGGTAACATAGTAACATTGCAATGTGGTTCAAGATGTGTACGATAAATGAGAATGAATGATTATGTTAGGATTAGTTAAGATATTAGTTAGTTATTAGATTAATTAAATATTTAATCATGTTATTTTTGACTCTTAAGCAATTTAAATGCTAAACATAAAATGATAAAAATCATATGCCTCAGTTACACTTAACCATATATTTGCACTTCACAAGTGAAACTAAGAAGACAATGATCACATATGTTAGATTCACTTCCTAGACCTAGTGTAATTAGAGAGCTAAAGTCTATAGAATTCAACTAGATCACTTAGTGAATGCTAGTGATTCATATGATTGGGTGTAGGGACTGTTCATTACTCATCATTGGTGCTATTACCAAGGACTTTAGTTAGCTACGTGTGCTATCTAGGAGTTAGTGAAATTATTCAATGACATTGTAATGAACCTTAAATTTACAATTATTAAAAATAATAATAATAGTAAAATCAAATTATTTTTCTTCAAAACTAATATGTCTTCTTCTCACAAGGCTGAATCTCCACTGTTGTTCAAGCATACTTCCAATCAAAGATGAGAAGGGTCAAAATCACTAGTGCCCCAAAGTTGCAAAGTGGTCTATACTCATCCTGATGAGTATGTTCTAGACTTCATCTTCATCCTACATTAGGATGAACAACTAGAGTGGGGGAACATGGAGAACAACATTGTGTTGCCACTCAATCAATCAGTTCTTGTGATGCTACTCTAAACTCTCATGAAATTGGGCATCTAGGGGCTGAATGTTGAATGCATTGTGCAGGACTAGGACTATTGGGATTATCGTCCCATTGAGGCATAATGCAAGAAAAATCAGCAACAGGATATGCATTACGAGATATCAAAGAGGAAACAATTCACAAAACCCTTATTCCTATTAGGCTAGAAAGAAGGAGAGGATCCCTTTTTTGGGGATTCTCAATTCACAAACTCTCCTCCCCTTATCTTTGATGAGGGGTCCTTACCTAGAACTTACAATCCACTATAAAAAATCTTAGTTTAAGAAAGGATGAATCCCATGACCATGAGGGCTCTAAAGGTGGGAGTCAAGGCAAGAATGTGGACAAGCATCGTGATGATGACAAGCATAATGATCATGGCTATGATCGAACAAGAGGGAATAGTAGGCATTGTGTTGGTGCTGGCTCTTCTCCTTCTTCACCTTTAATATCCTCATCTTCTTCCTCCTCTAGCTTTAACCAAAGTCATAGAGGATGTGACCATGATGGAGGTGACTGGTGGGATAGAGATGATCATAGGTCCCGCTAGACCAGTAAAGACTAGGGGGATGGGCAATCAAGGGAGGATCACCACCATGAAAGAAAGGATAACAAAGGACATGATTGGCATCATGGCCATCATAGCGACTATGATGAGCCTTTTCTTGTAACAAGGAACATGTTGAATATTGCAAAGCCAATGAGAATTCCAATGAGGCAAGTGAAATATAGTAGAATTAAAAGGTTATATATGAACAATATCCTGAAGTTTGAAGGGAGATACAACTTAGATCCATAAAACCATCTTCAAGCCTTTCATGATGCCTATGCCTTGTAGAACATTGAAGATGAATGTCAAAAACTAAAGATGTTCCCAAGGACACTCATTAAGAAGGCTAAAAGTTGGTTCAGTTCTTAGAATCAGAGTCAATTAGAAAATGGTGAACAATTCTTAAACTCTTCAATGAAAAGTATTAAATGTACTCCCAAGTGTCCAATTTAAGAAAGCAGATTTAAGGATGGAGACAAGGAACACATGAATCCTTGGATGTAGCCATGGGTAGATATTACTCTTTATTGCATAGGTGCCCAAGCCATGATTTTTCTCAAAGAGAGTAGCTCCATCATATCATAGATGGGCTTCAAATGGAAATGAGGATAACTCTTGGGGTCTATGCCCAAGAAAGACTTTCAAAACTTAGAGCCCATCAAATCCAAAGGCTAATTGAGTAGGTGGCCAAAGAAGAAGGTGAATTGTAGAAAAGGGAAAGTACAAAGGAGTACAACTAAGATCCTTCCATCTAAAAAAGGGAAGTCCAATTCTATGACAACAAGGAGGAGGCACCACTTGATGAAATGATGCAATGTAAAACCTTGTTGATTTAAAAATCAAAATCTAAAATATTAGCCAAGGTAGAAAAAATGTAGGATTCTTTGGACAAATAATTCTAAACTACTCTTACAATTTTTGAAGAGTCTAAAGAGCAAGGTAGCAGTTGTGATTGAACTAGAAGGAAGGAACTTAAACATGTCCATTAAAGGGGTAAGGACAAAGCTACTACCGTTGAAGAGGTTGTAGAATTTGAGTGATGAGCCACGATATCAAGCATTCGATATCGAGCCTATCTTGTCACCTATAAATAAGAGTGGGCGCACTTGGTTTGAAATTTTTTTTTGTGGAGTAGATTTTTGTGGAGTAGTTTTGTTAATTAGTCTTAGCCCCTTACCCGAACACTTGCCTTTTCTCCCTCTTAGAGTTAGCATTATTTCTGTGTGCCCGCAGTAGGAGTCATAAAGTGAACGGATCCTCATTCGAGCATTGTGTACCTGAGCACACCTTGTGTACAACAATAAAGATGAACTTTGTGATAAACCTTGTAGCATCCAAACTAGATTAATTAATGTTAATTATAGTTATTTAATGCTTTCCTTAGTTAATTAATGTCCTCTCTCTCACCCTATAACTATCATAAGTAAGCACACTCAGTACAATTACTTTGAGCATGTGTGTAACACTTGGTAACCCGTAACGATTAGTGTTTGGTAATCCCAGCAGTGTTGCACTGGTTTAGGATGTGTAAGGCAAGTGAAAATGGATGCTGTGTTAGGACTAGTTAAAGCATAGTTGAGTAGTTAAACTAAATTAGTTACTTAGTTATCTCTCTCTCCTCCCTTTGTAGCACCAGGCCATAAAACATAAAAATATATAAAAAATCATATACCTCAAGTTTACTTAACTATACAATTGCGCTATACAAGTAACCTTGGGAAGACAATGATTGACTAACCCGTCCTTGTTCCACAAAAGTTCATAAGTACTTAGTCCTTGGAATTTGACTGAATCATGCGTCAATGCTTGTATTCATATGGTTGAGTGTAGGGAGACCTTGCCGCTCATCATTGGCACCATTGCCAGGGAATTTGTTGATTGTGCGCTAATTAGAACTTAGAAAATATTTCTCATCATTGGAATGAACCCTTAGGGTTGGTTACAAGAAAAAAATAAAATAATAATAATATATAATACATTGCACACTGAATAGACAATCATATCTCCTTCTTCATACAAAAGTGTTTCATTGTCTAGGTTTGATACAGGGAATAATCGGAGATGTAGTACACATGATAATCTGCTAGTCCCTCAATAGTTCCATGTGGTATATGTTCATCTTGATGAATATATACCAAACTTTACCTTTATCCTCCACTAGGATGAATAACTGCATTGGCATGATTTAGAAGGTAACATAGTGTTACCTCCTGATCGCTCTGTTTCAGGCATGCTTCTTCATGATCTCATACAAACTAGTATGAAGCACTTACAGGAAAAGTACGTTGTGCATGATCATGACTTAAGAGAATATCGATCCACAGAGGCACAACATCAAAGGGATTTACAATAGGAGAGATGTTATGAATCCATTAAGGGGAAGTTGTCATAGAATGTCCCACATGTCCTAAGTGAAAATAAGGGTGGTGAACCTACCTTAGGCAGTTTCTCACACAATGATGTTCCTCCTATTGACTTCGGTCAAGGGGTTGTGTATCAGAATCTTCACTCAACTATCCATAACCTAGATTTTGGTATTGACAGACACAAAGGATCTGAAAAAGGAACATGAACACATGACAAAGATGGACATTCTGAGCATAACCACGATCGAGGCTGCGACCACCGAAGAGAAGGTAACAGCCATCGTCATGGTAACAGTCCTCCTTCTTCTTCACCTTCATCATCTCCTTCAGCCTCTTTTTCAAGATCTGGATGCAGTCATGAGGAAAAATACCATGAAGATAAGAGTAGCTAAAATGGGAGTCATAGACCAAACAGTTAGGAAAGGGGACAAGGGCACTCTAGAGAATCACAGCACGGAAGAAGGGAGAGTAGGCAACAACATAGGCATCATAGACACCATTGATGGAATGATCATGATGAACCCCTACTCGCTACTTGAAGTATGCTAGACATATACTCGATTTGAAGGGGGATACAATGTTGATCCTAAAAATCATTTACAAGAATTACATGATGCATGTGCCTTACAAAATATAGAAATGAATGGCAAAAACTAAAGTTGTTCACACAGACACTAGTCAAAGAAGCGGAAAGCTAGTACTAGTCCTTAGAACCATAATTCATTCATAGGTGGAGTACCATGTTAGAATTTTTCAACAATAAGTACCAAGCGTACTCCCAAGTGTTCAACCTGTGAAAGAAAATCCAAGGATGGAAACAAGGAGGGCATGAACCCTTGGATGCTACCATGGGCCAATATTATGCATTATTACATCGTTGTCCTAGCCATGGTTATCCGTAGAGGGATCAACTATGCCATCTCGTAAATGGGCTTAGGCATGAAACATGAAGAACCCTTGGGACATATGCCCAAGGAAGGCTATTTGAGCTTAAGACCCATCAAGTACAAAGATTATTAGAGCAAGTTGCTAAAGAGGAAGGGGTGCTAAGGAAAAGAGAGAGTGGAGAGTAATATAATAGAGATCCTTCCCTCTGAAAGAAGGGAGTGAGATTTTGTGAGGATGAAGAAGAGTCACCACTCGAAGAGGTGATGAATAGAAAAAATTTTCCTATTCAAAAGTTGGCCTTAGAAGTATCGACAAAGGTAGATCAAATGTGGGACTCCTTAGATAATAGATTTCAAACCGTTCTCAAAATAGTAGAGGAGTCTAGAGAGCAAGGTAGTGAACGGGAAAAGAGAAAAAAGAGAGAAGCGGAATATGCATGCAACAAGGGTAAGGGAAAAGTTGTCATCATCAAAGAGGTTGTGGATTTGGATACAGACAATGATAGTGGATGTGAGATATGCCAATATGATCATTTTAAGGGATGTTGCCCTGTAATCTCACATCTATAGGATTCTCGGGTGTATGCACTCAACTCACAATTGAACAGAAGGCAAACACCCTAAAGGTTACCTTATCCCCAAGGTAACCTAAGATAGTTTCACCAACCCTTAATGTATTATCCAAGTGGAAATCCACCACAACCAACTGAGCAGTATCAACAATGGCAACACCCACAATCATGGGGAATTCCACCACCATGGCAATAGTATCCTTATTGTCAACTTGACACATATGGATATTACGTGCAGCAACCAATCTCTCCATGTAACTCTACTAGTCACGTCACCTCTGAACCTCACTACCAAACACATGAGTATTATAGGACTTTTTCTCATAGGGGTGATGTTCCACAAACATACCATCCTTCTCATCCGGCTGCATCTCTTCCACCCTTAACTCCATTACCACCTACTCCAACCATGTAGGGTGAACTCCTTCCCTAGCCATAGTAATGCAACACTACAAGGGCTATTAATTCTCACCCTACTGTTGGTCCAAACAATCGCACAAAGAAGAGACCTTTCTTTAGAAGCAACAATCCAACCAAGTCCTTACAATCACAAGCAGCTAATTCCTCAAACGCCTCATCACCAATTGAAACTTAAAAACTCCCTTCAACCCAAAGGCCACATTCAACGCATACAGTCATGGTAACTCATGCCGTCACCAATTGGATAAAAGCTGGCCATCTTCCTAGGAAATTCTCTAATCTTGGGAGTCCTCTTATATATCTACAGATCACTGGGAATGAACCATGCAAAGATCTTTTGGATTTAGGTTTTGGTATCAACTTAATATCTCAAGAAATGTACAAAGCCTGGAACCTGCCTCCATTAAAAAAGAGTAACGTTCATTTAGACTTGGCTGACCAGTCCATCACTGTTCCATTAGGACTAGTGGAGGACATTGTCATCACTGTTTGTGGATGGTTGTATCTAGCTGACTTCCTAGTGATTCAAGTGAACAACGGTAAGGGGAACTTCTCAATCATAATGGAAAGCATAGTTGACGCATACCTAGGAATCTACGATCTTTCCCTGGAAATATCAAAGGAAAATACATTTGGAAAGATCAAGAAGAAGAAAGTTCCATGCATCGCATACAATGACACAGGGTGTAATTGTGTGTGGAAGTCATGGTTTGTATAACTTTTAACATTGCCTGCATGAAATCAGTGTGCACAAGTGACTAATATACAAAGATTCCTATATGCAACAACCACAACACAAGAAGGCACCCAGTGGCTAACAGCTAATCAAGAGAGCAGTTCAACTATATGCATGGAACCAACTAAGGATTTGACTTGCACTTACATAGATAACATAGACACATTAGAGCAAGCCCATCGCCAACTTCCAAGTTTTGACATTGAAAATATCAACTAGGGGAAGTTGGAAATCCCTGATAAGTTTAAGTAGGAGCCCCTTGAGCTAAAATCATTGCCCATTGGTATGGAATACACATTTCTCAAGAATGGAAAATTGGTAATTATTAATGCTAGGCTCGCTCCTCAATAAAAAGAGAGACTGCTGAAAGTGATAAACAAATGATTGAAAGCCTTCACTTGGTCATATCCCGAATTAACTGAAATAGATCCTAGGATATGCCAACACAGAATTTACACCACTCCCTCCATGAAGCCTTGATGACAACTGTAGAGGTGACTTAACCCAAAGCTTAAGCAAGTGGTTAAGAAAGAAATTGAACAGCTTCTAAATGCTAGGTTCATATACCCCATTACCGATAGTGAATGGATTAGTCCCTTAGTTATTGTGCTTAAGAAGGGAGGTAAATGGAGGGTGTGCATAGATTTTAGGCTACTAAATATGACAACATTCAAAGACCACTTTCCATTGCCATTTTTTGACCAAGTCTTAGACACCATTGTAGGGCATTGCTACTATAGTTTTTTGGATGGGTACAGTGGGTACAACCAAATACAAATAGCCCCAGAAGACTAAGCTAAGACTACGTTCACCAGCCCTTGGGGAACATTTGCATACAAACAAATGTCATTTGGCTTGTGCAATGCTCCTACAATATTTCAATGATTAGTTCTAAGCATATTCCAGTAGTAGATAGGAAACGGTGTGGAGGTCTTCATGGATGACTTCTCCACCTATGGAGCGAACTTTGATCAAGCCTTGGACCGGTTAGAGCAAGTACTAAAACAATGTGTAGAAACCAACTTAAGGATCAACTAGCAAAAAATCCATTTAATGGTCCAAGAAGATGTTGTACTAGGGCATAATATTTTGCAAAAAAGGATAGAGGTAGACCCCAAAAAGATTAAAATCATCCAAGGAATCACTCGGCAACCTAATACTCTAAAAGATATTTGGTCATTCCTTGGACACACTGGCTACTACAGATGATTTATTGAGAACTTTTCAAAGGTTGCAAAACCATTGGTCGAACTAATGAAAAAAGACGTACCTTTTGAATGGACTAGGGAATGCGAACTAGCTTTTCGAACTTTAAAATAGAAGCTCATAGAAACACCCATTCTACAAGCTCCTAACTAGTTTAGACCATTCCACATAATGACTGATGCATCCAACTATGCTTTGGGAGCTGTACTTACATAGTTAGATGACCAAAAACATCCTTATTACATCCACTGTGCAAGTAGGAGTATTGCTGGTGCACAACTTAACTACACCACAACAGAGAAAGAATTAATGGTTGTAGTGTTTACACTAGAAAAATTTAGGCACTATGTCTTGGGCTATAAGGTATTCGTGCACACAAATCATAGTGCAATAAGGTTCCTAATGAATAAACCAATAGTGAGCCCTTGCATCATACAATGGTTTGCAATCTTACAAGAGTTTGATCTTACAATGATTGATTGTAAAGGCACCGAGAATGTAGTTGCTGATCATTTATCTTGGTTGCAATGGGACAAAAAAGAGGATGAATATCCATTCTCTGATCATTTCCCTAATGAACTTCTCTTTGTAGGTGTAGTAACTAATCAATTGACGATGGAGACAAGTTGGTATAGTAGTATTCTCGCCTATCTCCTTACACAACAAACACCACAAGGGTTATACATTAAAAAGAAACAACAGTTTCTTCATCAAGCCAAGTATTTTATGGAGATTAATGGGCAACTTTATAAAGTATGTCCTAATGGCTTGGTTTAATGGTGTGTTTCCAAGGTGGATCAATTATGAGTTCTCCAAGACGCTCATGAGGGTCCTTGTGTGGGTCATTACGCTGGGAGATGAGCAACCATTAAAATCTTGCTTGTAGGATATTATTGGCCTACATTGTTTTGGGAGGCCCATCATTTTGTCCAATCTTGTGAGTGATGTAAACATGATGCAGGAATGACTACTAGAATGGAGGGTCTACAACAATGGATTCAACCTTTAAAACCCTTCGATATTTGGGGAATTGATTTTATGGGGCCTATTACATAAATGTCCAATGGAAAAGCCTACATCATTGTTTCCATTGACTACTTTACAAAATGGACAGAAATAGTCGTCATTAAGGATTGTACATCATCTACAACTACACGATTTGTTCAACAACAAGTCATAAATAGGTTTGGCATGCCATGTGCACTTATTTCAGACAATGGTACATACTTCACAAGTGCAAATTTTCAAAAATTAATGCAACACTTAGGGGTTGAGCACAAACTGACTACACCATACCACACTTAAGAAAATGGTCAAGCCGAGGTCACTAATAGGGAGATTACAAAGATATTTACAAAAACTATTAGCAAGTATATGAGAGACTAGAGCACCAAACTGAACGATGCTCTTTGGGCATACCGCTCCACATGGAAACTCCCTATAGGCTACTCTCCCTATGAGTTAGTGTATGGTAAACTTCCAATGCTCCTTATTCAAGCAGAAATTCGTACACTATCCATGGCATGTGATCTCAACCTTAACCTTGATCTAGCACAAAAAGAATGGCTAATGAACTGTAACTTGCTAGATGAGAATCGACTAGTCACCCTATCATCTAATGAATTACACAAAGCTTTTAATAAACAACGTCATGACCTAAGGATTAGGAAAGTTAAATATCAAATAGGAGATAAGGTTCTCTACTGGAATCCCACACATGTGCCACAATGAACTAAATTTCAAATGCTGTCGGAAGGACCTTATATCATTCATGCAACTTCTCCTTTAGGGGCCATGATGATTTACAAACTTGAGAGCCCAAACAAGAAACTATTGGTCAACATCCAACAAACCAAACCTTTTCATGAGCCTAGGATAGCCAATACCAAGGCTACCTCTATTGGTGGACAACCTTGCTCCCTATTTCAGATTGCCTCCTACCACCTCAGTCATGGGAAAGATGACCACCAATGCTAACCATTCAAAGCCCTCAGTTCCTTATATATATTTTTTTATACATTTTTTTTACACATTTTTCATATTTACTTATTTTTTATTTTACATCATCATTCACAATTTTACTATTTCTTTGTTTGATTTACTTTTATTCGTCTTACAATAAGTGCTCATGATGATGGATTTCATTATAATAATATTAATTGCTAATGTTTGATTTTTACCTTTGATTTTTAATGTTGATACTAAGATATGGTTCTTTTGATAAAATAGGCAATGAGTCCATACTATCCATTCATCCATTCAACTCTGTGATCTCCCTTGGCTTGGAACTGTATTGTCCCTTTTTCTAAATAAACTTATTAATGAATTGGTGGCTTGGTATTCTTCAAACCAAAGAAGGACTCAATGGTTGAAAAGGGTGTGACTTCAAGGGGATTTGATGCACATGTGTTGGCTATTCTCTTAGGTACTTGGATGCTTTTCATGGGTTTTTTGCCATTCTTCCATTGATCAAATATCAGGAAGTTGAGTGAATAAAAATAAGTCTTTGCATGGTGTGGTTCTCACGCAAAAAAAAATCTAGTGAGAATTCAAAGCACACCCCTTAGACATAATAAAGAAATATGGGCTACAAGCACTGGTTATGGCACTAGAAAGACATGGTGTGGTTCTACTCAGTGCTTGATGCAAAGTCACTGGTTATGGATACAAAAGGAACTTTACACAACCTTGCTCTTAGGATTCCATTCCATTTTATACTCTCCATCTTTCTTCCCATTTCCCACCTCATTGCTAGTTTTATGATTAGTCTATATTTTTGTTAATACATTGTTTTTCCTTGGTAAATTCTTGTGGGTAAGTCTTTAACCATTGTTTTCATATGTCATCCCTAGAGCCTATGGACTCTTTGGTTTGGGGGTTTGTTAGGGCATAAAAGGCATGAGCCTGCCTTGGAGATGACCCACTGACATTCCTTTATGGTGCAATTGTTAAATTATTTTCCTTAAACATTTTTTGCAATCAGAAATTTCTCATTTCATCCCCATCCATGACATCCATTTTAGTGACATCGTCGTTGTTATTTTTCCCATTTTTCTTATTCCCTATACTTTTCCACCCTATTTCTATTGGAGGTTCACTCTTAGTTGTGGGGGCCCTATCACAAATTTTTCCATTCTACTACTTGTATCACCCCTACACCTTGGGTAGTTATTAGTGATAAACCTCTAACCCAGTTTCTGCCATAACCACAACTCAGCCAATGCACTTTATATCGAGGCAAGGTATCAACTGCGTTGTGGCTTACCTATCCTTGCTCATTTGTGACTGTGTTATGTGTGTAGATGGCAATTACATGAACAATGGACTGGGATAGGAGAAAGCACTCGAGATGGATTGGAGCTGGAGCATTTACACTGGGAACAAGTTTGGTCATGTGGATATGGATAAATAATAGAAGGCACAATCGCGACATCGACAGCAACACGCTTCATTTTCTTTTCTCTCTTTCTTCAAGCTATTGGATGAGGGTCTAGATGTCCTCTATGTATAGTGTTCACCATAAAGGGCATGAACACCAATGTTGTAATATGTTTGTTGATCCATTCACTGGGCATTTTGATTCTGTTATTCCATGTCGCTGTCAGTTCTCATTTAGTTAATAATCCCATACCTTCCCAATATTTTGTAAGGAACTTGAGGATGAGTTTTCATTCAGTCATGGGGGTATGATGAGCTACGATATTGAGACCGCGATATTGCATCCGTGATATCGGGGCTTGTCTTGTTGACTATAAATAAGAGTGGGTGCACCTAATTTGAAAAAAATGTTTTTGTGGAGTAGCTTTTTGTGGAGTAGTTTTGTTAATTAGTCTTAGCCCCTTACCCAAACTCTTGTCTTTTCTCCCTTTGAGAGTTAGAATTATTTCTACTTTCCTGCAATAGGAGTCATAAAGTGAATGGATCTTCATTTGAGCATTGTGTACCTGAGCACACCTTGTGTACGGTAATAAAGACGAACTTTGTGATAAACCTTGCAACATCCAGAATAGATTAATTAATGTTAATTGCAATTATTTAATGCTTTCCTTAGTTAATTAATGTTCTCTCTCTCACCCTTTAACTCTCATAACTAAGCACAATCAATATGATTACTTTGAGCATTTGTATAATGCTTGGTAACTCAATAACGATTAGTGTTTGGTAATCCCAATAGTGTTGCACTGGTTCAAGATGTGTACAACAAGTGAGAATGGATGCTGGTGTTAGGACTAGTTAAAGCATAGTTGAGTAGTTAAACTAAATCATTTACTTAGTTATCTCTCTCTCTCCTCCCTTTGTAGCACTAGGCCATAAAACATAAAAATATATAAAAAATCATATACCTCAAGTTTACTTAACCATACAATCATGCTATACAAGTAAGCTTGGGAAGACAATGATTGACTAACCCATCCTTTTTCTACAAAAGAGCATAAGCACTTAGTCCTTGGAATTTGATCAAATCATGCGTGGATGCTCGTATTTGTATGGTTGAGCGTGGGGATACCTCACCGCTCATCACTAAGCTAGATGCTGATGAAAGGTGTGACATCTATCAATAAGAACATCATAAGGGATGTTGCCCAATTGTGTCATGCTTGCAATAATTTGGGGCATATGTGCCAAATCATAGATCGGCAAGAAGTCAAGCACCAAAGAGGTTGCCTTATCCTTAAGGAAACCACAAGCAGTTCCACCAATAGCAAGTCTACTATCTAAGTGGAGCTCCACCCCAACCTCATGAGTATTACTAGCAATGGTAGCATCCACAATCATGGGGGATGCCACCACCAAGGTAGTAGTAGCCTTACAGGTAGCAAGATCCTTATGGGTACTATATTTTGTAGTCAATTTCTCCACGTGAGTCTTCTGGTCAAACCTCCTTTTAGCATCAATATTACCCTCCTAAATACTACAGAGCTCAATCTCCAAGAGGGAAATCCCCATTTCTATTTTACCGTCCTCATCTGTTTTCACCTATACCTCCTCCCTCAACTCAGTTACCACAAGCGCCATCCATGTAAGGTGAAATTACTACCCAGCCACTTCAAGGAAATGCCACAAGGGCTGTTAAGTTATAGCTAGCATTCTAGCCAAGTGATTTGGAAAATAAACCCTGAAAAAGACCTTTCTTCTAAACCAATAGTCCTTTTAAGCCCTCATAGACACCTGTGACTAATGGACCTGCTTCTCTCTCATCCTCTACTACATTATTCAAGAGCCCTTCAAACCAAATGCCTCTTAAGGTTTACATTATAATGTTAACCCATGCTATCATAGATTGAATTAAGGCTAACCACCTTCCCAGGAAGAGATTTGATCCTGGAAATCCTATAATCCACCTAAAAATTATTGGGAACAAACCTTGCAAGGCTCTTCTAAACTCAAGTTCTAGTGTAAATCTAATTTCCCATGAAATGTACAAAGCCTAGAACCTATCTCCTTTCAAGAAAAGCAACATTCATCTTTAGTTGGTAGATCAATCCATCATCATTTCCTTGAGATTGGTGGAGGACATTATGACCACTATCTATGGATGATCATTATGACCACTATCTACAGACTCCCTAGTGATTAGTGCCAGCAATTGCAAGGGAAACTTTCCAATCATCATGGGAAGGGCTTGGTTGAGCACAACTGATGCATGACTCAAAATCTAAGATCTCTTCTTTGAAATTTCCAAGAAAAAATATTTTGGAAAGATAAATAGGAAGTGCATTCCATTCATCGCGTACAGTGACACAAGGTGAAACTATGTGTAGAAATTATGGATTGTGCAAAATGCATCTATCACAGCATGCAAACAGTGTGATAATGTAAAAAAATTTCAAAGGTTCTTGTACGCAGTAGCTACAAAATAGGAGGGCATCCAATGGCTAACAACTGATCAAAATGTAATTCAACAACATGCATGGAACCAACTAAGAATCTTATAAGTGCCTACATTAAAGGCATGGATGAATTAGAGCAAGTTCATCCCCAACTCTTTGATGATGAACCTAATGACACTAATTGGGAAGAGTTGGAGATTCCTAAAATCTTTAAATAGGAGCCCCTTGAGTTGAAAACTCTACTGGCCAAAATGGAATATGTTTTTCTGAAAAATGGCAAGCCGATCATTATCAATGCCAACCTTGCTCCTACGTAGAAAAAGAAACTTTTGGAGGTGGTTAAAAATAGCCAACAACATTTGCCTAGTCATATCATAAGCTCATTGGAATTGATCTATGGATATGCCAGCATCGCATCTACATAGATCCTTCCATCAAACCAAAAAGTTAGCAATGGTTGAACCCCAAATTAAAGAAAATCATGAAGAATGAGATTGAACAATTGCTCAACGCAAGCTTCATCTATCCCATTGCAGATAGTGATTGGGTTAGCCCATTGGTGATAGTGCCAAAGAAAGATGGCAAATAGAGGGTCTATATTGATTTCAGGTTGTTAAACATGGCAACATACAAAGATAATTTTCCATTTCCATTTGTGACCCAGGTGTTGGATACCATTTCTGGGCATTATTACTATAGCTTTCTATATGGTTATAGTGGCTATAACAAAATTTAGATTGCATTGGAGGATCAAGCCAAAACTATACTATGTTCACAAGTTCCTAGGGGACTTCTGCATACAGAAAGATGCCTTTTGGCCTATGCAATGCCCCTACCACATTCCAACACCTTGTCCATAGCATCTTCCAATAGTAGAATGGTAGCGGGATGGAAGTCTTCATGGATGACTTCTCCACCTATGGGGCTACATTTGAGTAGGCCATGAACCATCTTAAGCAAGTGCTAAAAAGGTGTGCAAAGACAAAACTTAGGCTCAACTAGCAGATAAGCCACCTAATGGTCTAGGAATGCATTGTTTTGGGGCACATAATTTCTAAAAAAGGGATTGAGGTGAACCTTGAAAAAAATAAAGATCATTCAAAGAATTAATTGACAACCAAAAATAGTAAAAGATGCACAATCATTCTATGGCCACACTGGCTACTACCAACATTTCATAGAGAATTTCTCTAAGATCATCAAACTGTTGGTGTAGCTAACAAAGAAAGATGCTTCATTTGTTTGGATTAAGGAATGTGATTGTGCATTCCAACAAATCAAGCAAAATCACATATAAACTCCAATTCTATGAGTTCTTGACTAGTCTTGACCATTTCAAATCATGATAGATGCATCTAGTTATGCCTTGGGAGCCATGCTCAAGCAATTGGACGAAAAAAATGTCCTTACTACATCCAATGTGTGAGCAGAAGCATTGTGGGTGCACAATTGAATTACACTACAACAACAAAGAATTGATGGCAGTGATGTATGCCTTGGAAGAATTTTAGCAGTATGTGTTAGGATATAAGCTATTCGTGCACATAAACCATTGTGGAATTTGGTTCCTCATGAACAAACCAACGATGAACCCCCATGTCATATAGTGGCTAGTGATCTTGTAGGAATATTACAATGGTAGATCGAAAGGAGACCAACAACATGGTTGTTGAACACTTGTTTTGGTTGTGATGGGACAATAGGCCACTGTTAGATCAGTTTCCTAATGAACTCCTCTTTGCCAAGGCTATAATTGAACAAATGTCCACTGAATCTAATTGGTATGATCACATTCTTACCTATCTTCTCACTCAAGAGATACCACAGGAGTGGGATCATAGGAAGAAATAATAGCTTCTTTACCAAGCAAAATGCTTCATGGAAATCAACAGACACCTTTACAAGATGTGTGCCAATGGTCTAGTTCGTTGGTGTGTTCTTAATGCTAATCAACTATGCTGATTTAAAGAAAATGAATGTGTGAGGAAGGCACTCCCCTTTCCATGTCTCACCCAAAAATTATGCAAATGGGAAGGGATAGCCCACTACACCAATGACACATTAGATATGCTCCTGCTACCTCTTGGGTGGAAATGCTGAAGGACAAGGTCCCTACCATGACTAAAAAAGAGGAATAGCCACCACCACCACCCACTCATGAAACAACACTAGAGGAAAATGCTACTATGGAGCACATGAAAAAGCTCTAAGAAGAACTCCTGCAACAACATCAAGTAGGTTTAAGTAGTAATCCATCTATCTACATACTAGCCTTGAGCCATCTGAATGAGGTAACTTGTATAGTAAGCTAGTTGGAGGATACAGTGTCAACTTTCTCTGCCTAAAGAACACAAGAACCTACGTGCTTGAATCCAAGTGCTCGAGAGATAATGGTATCTATTCCAAAACAACCATAGTTCCTAGAAATATCTAGGAATACCACTACCATCTTGGTGCGATTGGAGGATGATGATGGGGTGACGGTCTTAGTGATGCAGCACCAAGGAAAGGAAATTGTGGCTGAGGTGGTGAAAAACCAAGTGGAAGAGGCCCTAAATGTTCCTACAACATCTATACCTAATATTGCTACAATTAGAGATGTGTAGACATCTGCAAGAGCACCAAGTGGGAGACTCAACACAGCCTAGCACAATGAGTTGTTGGAACGACTAGTGGGAACTGGACAACCAATTCTAAAGGTCTTTGATCTTTCAAATGACATCTTTGCTACCCAGTTGGCACTATTGGAGGCAAGGGACAAGGCATCATCATAGAAGCTTAACTTGAAATAGCCAGAGCTAAAAATTAATGCTTCACTATGGAGTTGCTAAACTTAGAGCCCACCTACTGATCCCACAATACTTAGTCAAGTAACAAGAAAGGATGAAGCTTTTTAGCAAATTTAGTCCAAACTCTAAGAGGCTGAGTATATGAAGGAATCAACAATCTTTGACCAATCCTTAGCTAATGCAACTATCTACAACATTCAAAAGGACTTATTGGAGGTTTACCAAAAGAATGCAAATCTAACCAAGAATAATCATTTCCTACATACTATTGAGATCAAAAAGAGAAAATGGTTGAATACATGTGACAATAGTAAGAGCAACTTATCACCAAGAACCATAATCTCTCAATGGAGGAGGTTTGTGCCCTTCACTAGAGATCTATAATCAAAATTACCACTTGGGAGAACAAGGCCCTAAAATTCAAATAAGTTAAGAACCACTACATGGACCAGGTTGGCTTGCAAAAGGAGATCAATGAGAAACACATCCAACTCGCAAAGGCAAAGGTGAATGAGGCCCTCTAGCAGCTTCAACAAGGAGGTGATGTATGGTAGCCCATCATTGATGGACTGCATTAATAAAATAAAGCTGAAATCCAACTCAAGGAGTTTTAGATCGAGGAAATGATTGAATACATGGATCTCACCAACCTCAACTATTGATGAAACACGATATGCACAAGCCACGATATCGCATATGCGATATTGCGGTCCGCCACCAAATCTATAAATAAGAGGCAGCACTCCCCTCATTTTACATCCTAGGCTAGAAGTAGTGAAGCTCTGGCAGATTGATCACCCCAGAGATAGAATATTTTCCATGTGCCCACAGTAGGAGTCCCCCAAGTGAATGGTTCTTTATTCGAGTAGCTTTGTACCTGAACGCAAGTTGTGTACGGAAATAAAGACGAGCTTTGTGGATAAACCTTGCAGTAAATGGATAGGTTTATTTAATGTTATTTACTACTGTCCTAGTAGCGCAGCATGAGTACGACTTGGTTACGAGCATTGACGAATTTGTACGGCTAGCCAAGGAATCGGCTACTCATCACGATTAGATTCTCTCACCCTTATCTCCTAGAACATGGGACAAGTACGACTTGATTACGAGCATCTACGGATGTGTACGGCTAGTCAAGGAATTGGCTGCTTGTCACACTTAGGATAGTTAGGTGCCTCAGTACGATTGCTTCGAGCACATGCGTTACGTGTGGTAATCCCAGTAATGATTAGCGTTTGGTAGCCATAGTTGCACAGTTCAGGGTGTGTACGGCAAGTGGGAACGGATGCTGACGCTAGGACTTAG
>MNCI01000472.1:321871-404432 GCA_015680685.1 Gnetum montanum | reverse complement strand
AATCAGCTACTTGTCACACTTAGGCTAGTTAGGTGCCTCAGTACGACCGCTTCGAGCACGTGCGTTACGTGTGGTAATCCCAGTAATGATTAGCGTTTGGTAGCCACAGTTGCATAGTTCAAGGTGTGTACGGCAAGTGGGAACGGATGCTAACACTAGGACTTAGCATTGTAGTTAGAGTTAGTTTTAGTCTCTCAACCCTTAGCCCTTTAGCATAGGAGATAAACCATAAAAGACCAAAAAAATCATATACCTTGGACTCACTTAACCATACACCGTGACAACAACAAGTAAGTATGGGAAAACAATGATTAATTAACCCCAAGTGTTCCTTGTAGCGTTTAGGCATTTAGTCTGCGGAGTTCGACCAGATCGTGCGTGCTACACTCGTTTCGTATGGTTGAGTGTAGGGGTACCTTGCCACTCATCAACTATGCAAAATTGGCAATGCCGACTACTGCAAGGCCATGGTTAGATTTGAAGAAGCAAGTGGCTAGCTGATACTTGTTGTATAAGGCTGAGTTCAAGCACCATAAAGAGACCAAGTAGAAGCTTAAAACAACAAACTTGGAACTTAATGTTCTCAAGCAACACTTCACTGATCAAAGATCAATAGTTGAGAACTTGGCTAGAAGGTTGAATGACTACCAGAAGCTATAGAATGCTATCAAAGCATTTGACATGGAATAGAAGCAATTTGTAGCCTAGTTCGTCAACATGGAAGAGTTGTTCCCTACAATGCCTTATCCTTGGGATGTTTCCATATTGGTCCACATTGGCAATGCTGCATGGACCATGTATGATCCTAGGAATAAGAAGGAGAAAATGAAAGCATTGCTAGATGCTTTCTGTCTTTTTCTAGAAGTCATAGCTACAAACAGATATCCATAACCACCATCTCATCCACAACAGTCACATGCGCCAAAGGAAAAAGAAGTTTCATCGACACCTCAGGAGCCTCCACCACCTAGGACTATTTGATTTTCTTCCTTGTCTTTAAGCCATAAGAGGAGTTGTGCTATTATTTTTTGTCATGATGTTTAATTTTATTGTCATGAATACCAAATCTTATAATGATTTTAAATTTGTAAACTTGGACACTTAGTGTTTGTTATGTTTTCTTGTGTGTCAGTAGTTAGTCAATAATTCCATGCCTTCCCAAAATTTTGTAAGAAACTTGTTTCTCCTTTCATTCACTTAGGGAAGATTTTTCATTCAGTTGTGGGGATATGATGAGTTTTCATAGTTGGGATGCATTGATAGGATCCCATTGACGTGATCGCATCGAGGCATGGTTTGCTCCATTGATGCATACGCATCGATGTAGTGTCTCTTGTCACCTATATAAATACATGCACAAACTACATTTATGGCATCCATCATTTATTATCCTAGAAAAGCTCTTGCATTTTTTATTTGATAGTTATAATATTTTCTAGGTGCTCCAATAGAAGTGAGAAGTGTACGGATCTTTATTCGAACACTAATGTACTTGAGCACCTCAATGTAACTAACAATAAAGACAAGATTTCTTTATCAACCTTGTAGCATTTGGAATTAGTTTAGTGTTTACTTTAATGCATGAAATTAATTAATTAAATAACAATTAATTAATACACATAATTACGACCATTTCAAGCATACGTTAGCATTTGGTAATCCCAGTCATGCTTAATGCTTGGTAATCCAGTAATGTTGCAATGTGGTTAAGGATGTGTACGATAAATGGGAATAGATGCTTATGTTAGGATTAGTTAAGATATTAGTTAGTTATTGAATTAATTAAACATTTAATTACATTATTTTTTGGCACTTAGGCGATTTAAATACTAAACATAAAATGATAAAAATCATATGCCTTAGTTACATTTAATCATACATTTACACTTCACAAGTGAAATTGAGAAGATAATGATTATGTATGTTAGATTCACTTCCAAGATCCAATGTACTTAGAGAGCTAAAGTCTATAGAATTCAACCAGATCATTGAGTGAATGCTAGTGATTTATATGGATAAGCATAGGGACTGCTCGCTACTCATCACTCTACAACTCCATTAGAGATCCCTTCAAACCAAATGCCTCCTAAGGTTCACACTGTAATGTTGACCCATGTGGTCATTGATTGGATAAAGGTTGGTCACCTTCCCAAGAAAATATCTAACCCTAGGAGTCCCCTAATCTACTTGCAAATCACGAGGAATAAGCCATGTAAGGATCTTCTGGACTCGAGTTCTAGTGTGAATTTGATTTATCATGAAATGTATAAAGCTTGGAACCTACCTCCTCTTAAGAAGAGTAACATTCATCTTGGGTTGGTAGATCAGTCCATCACCATTTCCTTGGGATTAGTGGAGGACATTATGACCACTGTTTGTGGGTGATCATATCCTACTAATTTCCTTGTGATTAGAGTTGACAACTACAATGGGGACTTTCCAATCATCATGGAAAGGGCTTGGATAAGTACAATTGATGCGTGGATGGGAATTAAAGACCTCTCCTTGGAAATTTTCAATGAAAAGAATTTTGGAAAGATTAAGGGGAAGTGCATTCCATGCATTACTTATAGTGACATAGGGTGCAACTACTTGCAAAAATTATGGGCTATGAAAAGTACAACAATCACAGCATGTAGGTAGTATGTACGTGTGTTAGAAATTCAAAGGTGCTTGTACACAGTAGCCACAAAATAGGAGGGCATCCAGTGACTAATAGCTGAACCTAAAAGTAGCTCAACTTTATGCATGGAATAGACTGAGAGCCTTATAAGTGCCTACATAGAAGGCATGAACAAGATGAAGTAGATTCATCGCCAACTCTTTAATTAAGTTGATGACACCAATTGGGGAGAGTTAGAGATCCTTCAAAGTTTTAAATAAATGATCCTTGAGTTAAAAACTCTACCAGCTGAAATGGAATATGTTTTCTTGAAAAATGGAAAGTTGGTTATTATAAATGTCAACCTTGCTCCTGCATATAAAAAAGAGTTGTTGGAGGTGGTCAAAAAATGGCCAACAACCTTTGCTTGGTCATATCCTAAACTCATTGGAATTGATATCAAGATATTCCAACACTACATCTACATAGCTCCTTCCATTAAACTAAAGAGATAACTGTAGTAGTGGTTGGTTTCCAAATTGAAGCAAATTATGAAAGAGAAGATTAAACAACTCCTCAAGGTAGGGTTCATATATCCCATTACAAATAGCAAGTGGGTTAGGCCAGTTCTAATAATGCCAAAGAAAGGTGGCAAATGGAGGGTTTGCATTGACTTTAGGATGTTGAACATGGAAACATACAATGATCACTTTCTATTGCTTTTTTGGACTAAGTGTTGGATACCATTTCTAAGCATTACTACTACAACTTTATGGATGGTTATAGTAGTTATAACTAAATTCATATTGCACCAAAAGATTAGTCTAAAACAACATTCACAAGTCCCTCAGGGACTTTCGCATACAAAAAGATGTCGTTTGGCCTATGCAATACCCCTGCCAGATCCCAATGCCTTGTCATGAGCATTTTCCAACAATAGATTGGTAGTGTGGTGGAAGTATTTATGGATGAATTCTCCACTTATAGGGTCACATTTGAGTAAGCCTTGGACCATCTTGAGCAAGTGTTGAAAAGGTGCATGGGGACAAACTATAGGCTCAATTGGTAGAGAAGCCACTTGATGGCCCAGGAAGGCATTGTGTTGGGGCACAAAATTTCAAAGAAAGGGATCAAGGTGGATCCTAAAAAAGGTCTTTGCATGGTTTGGTTCCCATCCAAAAATATAAAAATATAAAATCCAAAAATAATAATAATGAGAATTCAAAGCACACATCTTAGATGAAATAATAGGCTACAAGAACTGGTTATGGGACTAGAAAGACATGTTACCCATGCTTGAAGTTCCCCTCTAACTAAGGCCCATCTCACTTTCTACTTCTCTTTTCTTCTCTATTAGGAATGGTTCTTGATCTATGGGGATGCCCTTGTGTCTTGAGGGGATGGACTAAGGATGGATGTTATCAAGTCATATTAGCCATAAAATCCACAAGGGACTTTATGTGACCATGATACGAGACTCCATTCCACTCTCTCTCATCCATCTATGCTTCCCATAACTTACCTCACTACTGGCTTTTCATGTTTTGTTCAATTTCTTAGTTTGATATGTCACAATTCTTAGGTAGATTCTTATGGGATTTAGTCCTTAACTTTCCACAACCATTAATCATCCATGGGGCCTATTGACTCTTTGGTTTGAGGGCATGCAAGGGCATTAAAGGCATAAGACAACTATGGGGAGGATCCACTTGCATACTCATTGGTTGGACTAGTTAAGTTCCTTATCCTTAGGCATTTTCACATTCAAATCATTCATGCTTCATGTCTATTACATCCAATTTTGTAGTTCTTTTTAAGTTTTTCCAATCATTCTCCTAATAAAAACTCCTTTTTTGTGAACTATCTAGCTCTCTTTAGGCATCTCTTCATGTTGATGGCCTTTCTAGGGCTCTATGGACTCCAACTTTGTGTAAAAACTCTTTATTTTCATGCTAATTTTAAAAGGAAAAATTTTATCTTTGGCTGCGTTGTTGGGAGTTTTTGCCATTTGAAACTTTTTTCCATTTGCTTCAAAATGATAAAGGAGTTTTTGTAATTTTTGAAGCCCATAACTTTCGCACCACTTATCTGATTAACCTCATTCTTCATTCTTGTAGCTACTAAAGGTGAGATTTACATCATGGGGGCCACAAGCCTTAGGTTTTTAATGAAATTTTTTTCAAAAATTTTCTAACATCCACAAGGTTTAACCAATAAAATAATATTAAAATTACTAATTTATGAGAGTTAAACCTTTCCAACAAATTCTAGTAGACATTACAATAAAATAACATTAAAATGATTAATCCACCATGATCACAACTTAGTCAAGTGTAACTAACCCAAGAGATAAGGTACCTAAATGTTCTAAATTACACATTAAATTCTAATCCTTGGTCATGTTGTGATCATAGATGGCACCAAGACCAAAGTGCTCATAGGAAAGAGGATAGTCCCAACCAAGGGACAAGTGGCCTAGAACTAGAAGGGGCAAACAAGAGTAACCCCTGGAGTTGGTAGCTAAGATGCATACAATGGGACATTTTCGAGAGGACCCCAAAGTGGAATCTATTTGTAAGATTCTTGAAACTGAAACTGAAAAATCCCATCAAGATGAGACACCTAGACCAAGATCGAACCTTGAGGTCACTCTAACGAAGGCCTACTTGAGGCAAATCGACTCTAGAGAGATTCAAAAAATAGTTCTTCCTGAACTAAACTTTGGATCTTTCTTGGACTTTGCCCCAAAAGATGTTAAAGCTCAATTCCTGACTTCCTCCATGTGGCCCATTCTCACTTTCAATGGAGAATGGTACATGGGAGAAACATACCTCTTTTGGAATAAGCAAGGCAATGCCATAGTGAAAATCAAGGACATTTCTATGTTCTACTTGGTGAAGGCCATTTTTTAGGCCCTTGGGTTGCCAAAAGTTGGGGCAACCTTAGCAATGATTTCAATGCAAGTAGACCCAGAGGTCAAGAAGGAGTGGATCTAGTGGTGCTATAGTGTTGACCATAAGGGGTTTGGTGCACTTACAACAGTAAATCATGTATAGTTTAAGATGGCAACCTATCACCTTAATCCGATAATGAGGTTGAGCAAGGTAATAGCCTTTTCTACCCATGCATGCACTGCTCTAAGCAAAAAATTTCTAGTCAACCTCCCTCAACTAATCTATCTTAAGATGCAAAACCATTTTAAATAAAATGCATGAGGGAGGAAGGCACTCCACTTCCCATGTCTCATCTAGAAAGTATGTAGAAGGGGAGGAATAGACAACTATTCCAATGATACCATTAAACATGATCCTTTTGCCTCTTGGGTAGAAATGATGAAAGATACAATGCCTACCAAGGTAATAGAAGAGGAGTAGTTTCCACCACCACCCAGTCATGAACAAACAACATCAGAGTTCCATGCTACCATTGAATGCATGTGTAAACTCCATCAACAACTCTTGTAGTAGTAGCAGGTAGGATCAAGTGGTGGTGAACCCTTCATCTATAGGCCAATGTTGAGTCATCTCAATAAGGTGGCAAGATCAATCAGCAAGATGGAGGGTTCAATGCCAAGGTTTTTAGCTCAAAGAATGCAGGTGCTCGCAAGATTGAATCCTAGCACCCAAGAGGTAATAGTCTCTTTCTCTAAATTACAGTAATTCCTAGAAATCTTTGGGAATGCCACTACCTTCTTGGTGCACTTGGAGGAGGACAAGGGACAAACTATTATGGTGATGCAGCACCAAGGGTAGGAAATGATGCCAAAGGTGGTTGCTAACAGAGTGGTTGATGTACTCAACATCCCTATGGCATATGTACTAGATGTTGCTACACTTAGAGATGTGCAGGTATCTGTAGGAGCTAGAAGTGGAAGATTCAGTGTAGCCAAGCACAAGGAGTTGCTACACCAACTAGTAGAAATAGGGCACCCAATTTCAGATATCTTAGATATTCCAAAAACCATTTCAACAAAGTAGTTGGAGTTGCTTAAGGCTAAGGGCAAAGTTCTTATTACTAATGCCCAACTTAAAAAAACCCAAGTTGAGACTTAATGTTTGGTTGCAGAAGTTGTGAAACTCAAAGCCTACCTCACTAAACCCATGGTACTCATCCAAAACATAGCACGAGATGAAGCTTTCCAATAGCTTCAGGAAAAACTTAAAGTGGTTGAGTAAGTGAAGGAGTTGATGATCTTCGATCAAGCCCTTGTAGATGCCATTACATACAACATTCAAAAGGACTTATCAAAGGTTCGCCAAGAGAACATCAAGCTAACCCAAAAGAACCATTGCTTACAAAGTGTCAAGATGTAGAAAGACTAGATGGCTAAATTCATTTGACAATAGTAAGAGAAACTTTCCAAAGTGAACATTGTAATGAGGAAGTTGACTACAGAGAATTGAAATCTCTCTATGGAGGAGGTGTATGCCCTTCGCTAGAAGTCTACCATTGAAATTACCACCTAGAAAAACAAGGCCCTCAAATTTGAAAAGGTCAAGAACCATTACAGGGATCACATTGGCTTGCAGAAGGAAATCAATGAGAAACACATCTAATTGACAAAGGAAAAGGTAAATGGGGCCCTCTAGTAGCTCTAGTAAGAAGGTGATGTTTGGCAGTCCATCTTTGGTGGACTGAATGAATACAACAAGGCTAAAATCCACCTCAAGGAGTTGTAGATCAAGGAGATGATAAGGTACATGGAGCTTGCCATCCTTTGCTACTTAAACCTAGCAATGTTGACTGTTGGAAGGCTGAGGTCAGAATTAGAGAAACAAGTGACTAGCTTGTACCTTTTGTACAAGGTAGAGTTCAATTACCATTAAGAGACCAAGCAAAATCTTGAAACAATAAATGCAGAACTCAAGATTCTCAAGGTGAAGTTTACTAATCAAAGATCAATAGTAAAGAACCTAGCCAAAAGAATGAATGACTACCAGGAATTGCAGAATGCACTCAAGGCATTTGACATTGAACATAAACAATTTGCTGCCTAGTTTGTCAATGGCAAGGAGTTATTCCCTATAATGCCTTTTCCTTGGGATGTTCCCATATCAGCCCACATTGGCAATTCTAAGTGGACTATGTATGATCCTAAGAGTAATGAGGAGAAGATGAAAGCATTACTGGATTCTTTCTATCTTTTGCCACAAGTTGTAGTTGCAGTGGAATAGCCTTAACCACAATAGTCATATGCATCAAAGGTAGGAGAAGATCCTTTAGAACCTTGGGAACTTCCATCACCTACGATCGTTTGATTTTCTTCTCATTTTCAAGCCGCTAGAGGAGTTGTGCTGTCAATTTTTGTTATGGTATTCAATTTTTTTGTCCTAAATACAAAATTTTTATAATGATTGTAAATCTGTACACTTGGGCACTTAGTGTTTATTAAGTTAGTTGTGTGTCAGTTAATTAGTTAGTAATCCCACACCTTCCCAAAATTTTGTGAAGAACTTGTTCCTTCTTTTGTTCACTCAAGGACGAGTTTTCATTTAGTCATGGGGGTATGATGACGTGTCTTCCTTGGGTTGCGTTGACATGATCTCATCGATGTGTGGTTTGATGCATTGGTGTGACCTCTTCAATGCAGTGTTTGTTGATGCATTGATGTTGGTCACTAGCTACATTTATGGTAATCAATTCATTCTCATCATAGTGAAGCTCTTGCAATAGGAGTGAGAAGTGTGCAGATCTTTATTCAAACACTAATGTACTTAAGCACCTCGATGTGGCTAACAATAAAGACGATCTTTCTTCACAAATCTTACAACATTTGGAATTAGCTTAATGTTTACTTAATGCATTTTTTATTTGAGAAATTTACTTTAATGCATCAAATTAATTAATTAAATAGCGATTAATTAAAGCACATAAGTATGACCATTTTGAGCATACGTTAACATTTGGTGATCCTAGTAGTGCTTAACTCTTGGTAACCCAGTAATGTTGCAACGTGGTTCAAGATGTGTACAATAAATGGGAATGGATGCTTATGTTAGGATTAGTCAAGGTCTTAGTTACTTATTAGATTAGTTAAACATTTATTTACTTTATTTCCTTACACTTAGGCAATTTAAACAATAAATATAAAATGATAAAAATTATATACCTTAGTTACACTTAACCATACACTTTTGCTTCACAAGTGAAATTGAGAAGACAATGATCAC
The DNA here is from genome assembly GCA_015680685.1 of Gnetum montanum. Lineage (NCBI taxonomy): Eukaryota > Viridiplantae > Streptophyta > Gnetopsida > Gnetales > Gnetaceae > Gnetum > Gnetum montanum. The sequence continues at coordinate 395,660 of MNCI01000472.1, read as the reverse complement.
ATCCGTTAGGTTCACTTCCTAGACCCAATGTACTAAGAGAGCTAAAGTCTACAGAATTTGATTGGATCACTTAGTGAATGCTAGTGATTCATATGGTTGGGAGTAGGGACTACTTGCTACTCATCATTGATATACTAGTCCATCAAAGTTGATTGTGATGACTTTTTCTTTCCTCAATATTTTAAAAGTAAAATAATATATATATTATAAATTTATTGATTTAACAAGTTCCATGTTTAAGAGTTTCTGCCTTTTTACAATTTGAAACCATTGTTCCATCTTCCCACCATTGTTTAATAGAAAGGCATTATTATGTTCAATGATTAACTTAAAAAAAAACTTACCATGTGACCAAAAATATTTTTGATGGAACTAAAATTGATTCATTGTAAACAGTTTTTAATGCTAGTAATTGTTAGATAAGAAAATATAAAATGCTCGTGAAAAATGAAAAATATTTAATAGTAATTGCATAGTTTTGTGAAAAATTCTTAATGGCAATTATAGAGAAATGAAGTCAAAATAAATAAAGTTTCTTTTCTTCCATTCATATTTCACTAATTTTGATAGGCTACTTCAACAATGGTAAACCCATCTATATATCTTAATATATGGACCATTTAATCTTATCTTTTTAACATAAGCATAGGCATCTTCTTAACATGTATCTTATTGTGGGAGAGTTTTTGAATGTCACGTCACAAAATACACAAATTAAGTATAAGCTTAGCAATGATGGTAAGATGGTGATGAAGGTCAATTCATGAGGCTTCTAGTTGAGGGTAGTGGAGACTATAGAGGCAAGGGAGATGTTGGAGGATGAACAAAGAAGAAAAATAGGCAGAGGTATTGACTTTGTGATTGTAGTTGGGCTTACCCATTAGTCTTTTATGAGGGTTGTTGGAACCTAAAATAAGTGAAACATAGATACACTCCAAGATGTATAGAAGTTTATAACTCAATGTTACTTAGTAGAATCGAATTAATGACCTAGGGTTATTAAGCCAAGACCCACTAAGTTAACACATCATTGTTACCTATTAGTCTTTTATCACTTAATTGATAGTAGTAGTAACATGTAAAGCTAGATTTAATGGTATGATATAAGCTCCCTATAGTGAGAATTAGCATCTAGGGAAGGCATCTTCTCATGCATGTGTTGCTTGTTGGGAGAACACTAGTTGTAAATGTGCAAAGCAGCAACACCTACTAGTAGAGTTACCTAGGAGTAAGAGCTACTCTACCAATGTAACAAGAATAATTGAAATTGGAATTTTTTGCTTATGTCCACCATGATCCCTTGGATCTATTAGACCAATTTCAGAATCCCTTTTTTACAACAATGAGGTGTTAGCCTAGTGTTAAGACTCTTGATTTGAAAGCTCTAAGTCATAGGTTCAATTATGGTGGACAATGCTGAGTTAGAAAGTTCTAATTTAACTATATTTTGGGGTTCCAACACCTTTCCTCTTGAGAATTCCTTTTACAGAATTTTTATTATAACTTAGTGTTTCTTAGTGGAATCGAACCTATGACCTTAGTGTCTGCAGGTTCCAACTTGCCAGCCAAAACGAATTCCAGTAAGACCGCTGCAAATCATGAAAATAACTTTGCTGATGCAACGCAGCGAAAACGAATTCCACTAAGGCCGCTGAAAATTCATGAAAAAAACTTCCGCTGATGAAATACCCAAACCATACAGCAGCTTGACCATGACTTGGCTCCTTTGAAAGACATTTTTAAATTAAAGAAATGAAGCCATTTGTGTTCTAGTTACAAAGATTTGGACCACAGTTCGTTTTAGATAACACTGTTCATTGTCTAAACCCATAAATTTTGGGTCCTTTGGTTGTTGACTTCTAAGATCTTTATGCCTATGGGTCCTTTGGTTGTTGACTTCTAAGATCTTTATGCCTTTAGGCATGTGTTTCTTTGGTTCCAAAAAGCCATTTCAAGGCTCAATCCATATTTTGGCAAGGTAGGTTGGTAGATGAGCAAAATCCTAACCTAGTTATGAGTGGTTGCACTTAGGCTTAAACCAAAATCTTATGACATGAAAAACAAGCACCTTACCATCACTCCCAATAATGGTCCTTTCCTTTATCCTTTGGATTTGTATATGTAGTTAAAGTTTTGTACTTTTGAAAAAAAATTATAGAAAAGGTCATCATTGAATGACATATGAAAGAAACACCTTACTGTCCTTTCAAATGATGGCCCTTTCTTTATCCTATGGACATGAATGCATATTTAAAATTCTAAACTTTGAAGAAAAAAAGTCATCGTTGAATGTTTAATGATCATTTGCCATATAAACAAGTCTAACCTTACTCTGAAAAATGGTCATGTAGAGGATTAATGCTCATTCACTAAACAAGTGTAAGTCTAATCTCACTCTTGAAAAGGGTAATCGCTCGGAGGTTTAATGCTCATTCATCAAATTAATGTAGGCCTGACCTCATTGTCGAAAAGGGTCATCACCCAAAGGTTCAATGCTCATCCAGTAAATGAGTGAAAGTGTAATCTCCTTTTGGTAGTTTTACCATTAAAAAACAAATACCTTGCCAATTGCCATCACTCCAAATGATAAGAGTTCTAAAATATAAATTGAAAAACTTAAGCTCTATTATTTATTTTTAATTTAAAATAAAAAATCCACTTAGTAAGAAATTTTAATAAATCTGTAAGATTTTTTTAGATGTACATTTAACCTTATTCTAGAATAGATGTACATTTAACCTTATTCTAGAAAAAAAATCATACCTTAGAAGCTCAATGCTTATCCATTAAATGAAAAAAACCTCTAACCTCTTTCCCTATAGATGGATATGCCTAATCGCAAGCCCAAGTCATAGATAAATAAATACATTACCATAAATTCAATTAAAAATAAAAATATTCCCACGGCAAGAAACAAATCTCTGATAAAGATTTTTTTTGAAAGACTTCTCAAATCCAATCCAAAGAAGAAGAAGAAAGCCAAAGGCCCAAGGACAAGGCTGAGTCAAGCCTCACAAGCAAAAGCAATCCTCCACAGCGCACCATCATCGACTACGCGCTTTCAGGCTCTGGTTTCGGTCCAGCATGTCTACTTTTGGGATAAGCTTTTTCAGATGGCTGCACATTAAAACAGAGCCTGAGTTTTACGTATATATACGATACACCAAGAGTATGCAATGAAGCGCAGAATCATGGCTAAAACTAAAAGTGCAACTCGAATTGGAATTAGCTTATTATTCTCAAAATCAGCCATGAATCTTCTCTTCGTCTTCTTCTGCTGTTGATGCATTTGATTTTGATATTGCAATTGCAACCGGCTCAATCTCAGCAGCAATCCACCACCTCCACGTACATTGTCAACTCGGAGCCAACGGAGCGTCCCAGCGTCTACTCCACAGTGGACGACTGGCACGCCTCGCTCGTCTCCGATCTATCCAAAATCTCCTTTCAATACAAGACCGCCTTCCACGGCTTCGCCGCAGAGGCAGAGCAGATGGAGTCACAGGTGCCACTTAACTTTTCAAAATTATTATGTTCAGTACGCATGAAGGTTACTGGGTCTATTAAGCCCATAGTTTCAGATTACAAATCTTGTAAATTTTATCCTCTCCATGTCACACAAAAAATCAATCCTGCATAAATTTGGTTAAGGACTATGTAAAAGTGCCTTATGGTACGCTGCCACAGAACCAATCATGCAAAAATTTGGTTGAAAAACTGATGTAAAAGTGCGTTTGGCCGTGGTCTCTAAGGTAATGAAGGAGAATCCTATTTTGATGATTTTAACTTTTTATCATATTTTGCCCAGTTTGTTTTCATTGTAAGTTTTCTTAAACATATGAAAAGACATAGTTTAACATAAAGATGGGAATCGTTTAGAGTCCACAACTTTAACCATTGCTCTATATTCTGCAGACTGCGAAATAATCATTCTCACGAGCACTGTAGAAAATATGCATGGTTCTGCAACTTGCCAATAATGCTAATCCTGCGAAAACAAGGAAACGAATTTCCTGAACGTCCCCTCAAATCATGAAAACCTGCGCGGGTCCCTCACGGCACTCAGCCATGGCCCATGATTTGGCCGCTGATATACGCAAATCCAACAACGACGTAACCATGACCTGACTTCTTTACATGACATTTATAAACGATATACATGAGAAGCCATTTTGTATTTGGGCCACTGGCCGTTTACAGGTGCAATTGTGCGTTGTCTAAACCCATCAAAACAATCAAAGGAATGTGGGTCTTTTCGTTATTCGGGTTTAAGATCCTTATTCGCTTGGGCATGTGCTTCTTTGACTCTTTTGTGGTTTCGATAGAGTCATCTCTTGGAGGCTCAATGCATTATTTAAAGGCTCAATATTTATCCTGCAAGGCAGGAAAGTACTCAATATTTATCTTGCAACACAGGAGGGTCCTTGTGCGAGGTTCTTAGGTTTAAACATTGGTCTTATAACTCAAAAAATAAGCATTTTATTAATGACTCTAAATAATAATCTCTTTCTTCCTTTTTTAAAGTATAGATAACATTTTGGACTTTGAAAGAAATTCATACCCAAAAGTTAATGCTCACTGAATGAGTCTACCTCACTCCAGAAAAGGGCTATCAAGGTATATTGTTGTGGATTTGTGCATGCACATGATCTTAATGCGTGTGTGCATTCCTCCTCTGAGCTTTGCCTCTCAGGCATTTGAGGTTAAGGCTTCCTAAGCATGCATTAGCTAGTCAAAGGTGTCCCATGAGATGTTACTTTTTTGTCTCCTAATGTGTCTACCCAGTGGGTTTAACTTGGGGCAACTCTAGGGTGGTTCCTTGGCTAAAGCCCCTTGTATTTACAGCTAAAATACATTTAATTGTGGTTTCCATCCTCTTCATGTAAGGTACTAGCCAGGGCATGTTAAAATGTCTATTTTATGCTTGGGAAGTGGCTCGATGTTTGCTTTCCCCTCATGCATATGTTTAGGTTTTAGGTTTAGGTCACTATTGCTCTAGTATTGTTAATGATTTGAAAAAGAATGTTGTAAGCGCATGCTATCCATGGTCATCACCCACATAAAATTTTCGATTTTGAAAGAAATTCATTCCCCAAAGGTTAATGCTCATTCATCACCCACATGAAATTCTGGACTTTGAAAGAAAGTCATTCCCCACAAGTTAATGCTCATTGAATGAGTCCAACCTCACTTTAGCAAAGTGCCATCAACTAGAAGTTTAATGCTCATTCCTAAATGAATGTGTCTGGCCTCAGCCTACAAAGGACTATTATTAGAAGGTTTAATGTTGATTCACCAAATGAACGTAGGTCTAATCTCATTTTAAAAAAGAACTCAAAGGTTACTAATGGGCAAAATGGCTTATATCATTTCTTTTCTCCCAATATGGTAAGAAAATGGCTTAACTCTTGCCAATGCCCATCCCAAGTCTACGTAGGAAATGAGGATTAGCATTATAGGGCAATCTTCAATTTGATGTGATGCGATAGGCAATAGTAACAGGGCCAGGGCCAAATTATTGTTAAAAAAAGGTTTAACAATGTTCTGTGAGCAAGAAAAACAAAGAGATGTAACCAGCCCCATTTTATACCTCTTATTGAGTTAGCGCTGGCCGAATTATTGTTGAAAAAGAGCTTGACAATGATCTAGCTCTTCACGTAAGTGAACAACCAGCCCCATTTTGTAAAGTTTATTGAGATAAGGGTAAAATGGAGGAACTCGGCAAAAAGTAAGAAAAGGTTAAAATGATAAAGATTTATGAAAATAGCTTATATACAGGTAAATTAATCAAAATTTTCCGATAAAATTTAAAAATACGGAATTCTAACCCCGACAACGCTGAGTCAAGCCTCACAAGCTGAACCCGGCGTGCACAGCGCACTATCATCGTTTACGACCTTTTCAGCCTGGTTTTGGACCAGTTTGTGAATTAAGCTTTATTTACCATGCAGTTTCTTTTCCCTTTTTCTGATTTTACGAGGCCGCCTGCACAGTGCAATCATGTAAACACTTGAGTTTTCTGCTTATATAGACTCCACCGGAGTAAGCGATGGAGCATACCATCAAGGCCTGCAACTCCAATTGGAATTAGCTTATTATTCTCAAAATCAGCCATGAATCTTCTTCGTCTTCTTCTCCAGTTGATGCATTTGATTTTGATACTGCAATTGCAACGGGCTCAATCTCAGCAGCAATTGACCACCTCCACGTACATTGTCAACACGGAGCCGACGGAGCGCCCCAGCGTCTACTCCACGGTGGATGACTGGCATGCCTCGCTCGTCTCCCATCCTTCCAAAATCTCTTTCCAATACAAGGTTGCCTTCCACGGCTTCGCTGCGGAGCTCACGGCCGCCGAGGCAAAGCAGATGGAGGCCAAACCGGGCGTCATATCGCTGCTGGAAGAGACCCTCTACGACCTCCACACGACCCGCTCGCCGGCGTTCCTGAAGCTCTTCCCGCTCTCCGCGGTCTCGGACGGCGGCCGCGGCGTCATCATCGGCGTCCTCGACACTGGCGCGTGGCCTGCCTCCCGGAGCTTCGACGACGCAGGCATGGCCCCGCCGCGGAGAGGTGGCGCGGCGCCTGCGCCGGTGGCGCCGGATTCACCTGCAACAACAAGATCATCGGTGCGCGCTACTTCACCGGCCAGAGCAACGTCACGGACAAGTCCCGCACCGCCGTTGACACCAATGGCCACGGCACCCACACGGCGTCCACGGCTGCCGGCGCCGCGGTGCCGGGTGCCGGCGTTTTCGGCTACGGCAACGGCACCGCGCAGGGAATGGCCCCGCACGCGTGGCTCGCCGTGTACAAGGTCTGCCTGGCAAACAGTTGCCCGGGGCCGAACATCCTCGCCGGCTTCGACGCCACCATTGCCGACGGCGTCTGTTCGGCCGCCGGTGTTGGCATTTCGGTGCAGCCGTCGACGTTGTCGTTCTCGATGGTGGGAGAGCGCAAGCAGTTCTCCGTTACGTTCTAGGCGCAGACGGCGGCTTCGGCGTCCAACGAGACGGTGTTGGGCGCCCTTGTCTGGTCCGACGGTGCTCACTCGGTGCGCAGCCCCGTGGTTATCTCTTTTGCAAGCTAAGCGAGACCACCATGTAGCGTGTGAATTTGTCCGATGTTTTTTAAAAGTAGGTAATACTTCGCTGAACAACCATGGGGTGGGGTAGCTCCCCATGGCTGGTGGAATAGTGTCACAGGGTAGAAAATCGCAACAGAAATTTTCACGATTTCTACCAAGTGATGGCGCTGAGAACCGCTCTCAGCCAGCCCCTCGAAATGCTCAATCGCAACGAGAACCCAATCGAAACGAAACGACCGCAACAGAGACACTCGCAACGCACCCCAAAGACACGCACGAAACCAAAGGCGCTCAGATACGGGCAAAAGCTCCAACCTTTATCTCTCAAAAAGGGTACACAACAATCCCGGAAGCTCTCCTCTAAAAATGCGAGAATGCTTCGGGTGTTATAGGCACGGACACCCCCGGCTTTGTCATAGTTACAAAATCAGGCACTGCACCTCCACTGAGAGTGCATGTTCCTGAACTCCAGTGTTCACGCGACGCACCTGGGTGCATCCCGCTCCGAAATCGCATGTCTCCTACATGCGTTCCAAGTCACCACTTCCCGAAAGCGACTGCCAGTCTCTGGATGCCAACCCAGAGTTAAGTATCAGTTGCATGGCAAACTGGATACTTGTGGAAGCTTCATCTTCCATTAGTGCGCTCCGACGCACTTGAGTACTCCTACTCATGTTTGTTCTGCGGCCAACAGAAACGACGCCACACCTCTGAGTGCGGGTCAACTTGGGACATCCCTCGCGTCGGCCAGTACGCGAGTTCGGGGCAGCTTTCAAGATGGTGTAACAAATAGGTTAATGTCTAGGTTAGCAACTAGCACATGCCGATAACCTGTAGCTGTTCTATGCTTTTGCCCCCGAGTAATTCTCCGAGCTAAATGTTGCTGCATTGACGCAAAAACCATAAATGCCTATAAATACAAGCATAAAAACCATAATTTTAAGTATCTAGAAATTAGAAGATAGTCACTAAGTGCCTGTAGCATGGTATGAAGTGATTACAAGATGTCCTTATTTAAGTGCATTGTATCTAGATTTGTATGAACAATAATCAAGATTCAGATTGTTTCACTCCGTTACAACACCGCCACGGCCACAAACGTGGGTTTGGCAACGTCCAGCTACCGTGGGTGGGTCCGGCTGCCACCGTTGTGGGAATTTCGGTGCAGCCATGGGCGTTGTCGTTCTTGAAGGTGGGAGAGCACAAGCAGTGCTCCGTTATGTTCTCGGCGCAGACGGTGGCTTTGGCGTCCAACGAAAGTATGTTCGGCACCCTCGTTTGGTCCAACGGCTCTCACTCGGTGCACAGCCCCGTGGTTATCTCTTTTGCGAGCTAATCTAACGATGATGATGATTGAATGAATCATTCTATATCTATGACAATTGGAGATAAATTTTGATTTCAAGTTAATCTTGAGAATAAAATCAACGATTGAATAAATAAAGTTCACCTTCAAATTTTGAAAATTCAGTCTACAAGAGCATAAGTCAACCAGAACGATTGTTGATTTTAACGTGACTGGTAAGCTTTGAAACAATTGGTCAGCATGTAATACGTCGTCCCCAACGCAAGGATAATATGGGGTAATAGGCAAATTTTACGATAGAAGCCTCCTTTGGCTAACAACACTTTATTCACTCTAACCTAAAGATGCTTATCACTGTTAATTTTATTCGTTACTCTTTATAATTTCTAAAGAGAAAGGGTGGCTTCAAAAAATATGATTTCAAAAATGAAATTTTTAAAATTTTAAATGACATTTTAAACCCAAGGAATTTACGAGAGAGATTGAATAGAAATTTTTTTAGCAAGTAGTGTTGAGTTAGTACAAGTATTGCTCGAGGTTGTTTGATTATGTGAGATCTTAAAAAGAATGAAGAACATATCTTTCTCACTTATCCTTTTTTAATCAATTACGACTTTGGCATGACATTTAAGCTAGCATTATCAACCTTGGATGACTTTTGTGCAATGAACAATGCAATAGTGTAAAATTTCAAAAGATGCAATAGCAAAATTATGTCAAGCGTATGGGAGGTTAGATAGATAAGAAATGAAATAAGAAAACTTGCCATGTATATTGCATTTGCACAAGATAAATTATGTGCACCATCCACACTTTTATGCTATTGCTACTACTTAAATTCACAACACACACTATCATGTGCTAAATTTCAAATTTTACAAAATTTTTTTGATTAATTTACATGTGTATAAGCTATTTTCATACATCATCGTCATTCTAGCCTTCCCTCACTTTTTTTTGGGGTGGGGGTGGTGGGGGCGGGGTGGGGGATGTGGGGTTGTTGTAAGTGTTTGACATCCCCATTCTAACCTTGTCTCAATTAGAAGTACAAAAGGGGGCCAACTGCATCTCTTTTTTGTTGTTCACTTTTGTAAGGAGCTAGATCATTGTCGGGCCCTTTTTCAACAACAATCTATTCCTATTACTTCTACTCATCATCTCACATTGTATTGCATCAAAGATTACCTTGTGAGGCTAACCTCCTCCTTTCCTATTTAGAATTGGAACCAATATTGGCAAAGTTAAGCTATTTTCATACCATTTTGGAATTAAAGAAATGGTATAAGCCATTTTTCCAATTAGCATTCAGCCTTTGGGTGATCCTTTTTTAAAATGAGATTAGGCCTACCAAAGAATGAGGGTTAGGGTCAAGTTGGCATTCAGCTGTAAAACCTTGCCAAAGTCTTATGGATGAGTTTCTTTTTAGATTTGCAGATGCTAGGGCATTCAAGCTCATATCATCATAACAAATCATCCAAGAGCTTTGTCCCCTTTCCAACTGATCTACCTGAAAGTAAAATGAATTATCAGTATAAAAAACTAAGTGAGAAACCTTGGCAACATCTCTAATTGTTGAATGGATAGATATAATGGGGATTAGGATGAGCATGGCTAACCTACAAAATATGTTAGCTTAAAAAGCACACAAGAGAACTACTAAAATGTCCAAACAAACATACAATTACATAGCCATAACATCTATCCATCATACTATGCCAAAACCAAGGTTTTCCTACTCTAACCATCACCACAAACAAGGAGGCTAGCACACAATGCACTTAGTGTCATGTGTATTATGTTGTCATGTGTACTTGCAAAAAGCCAAAACCAACATGTATCCAAACCAAATATGAAATTATCATATGCATGGATTTATTATTAGTCTCAACTCAAGCATGAAGTGTTACCTAGGGCATCATTTTCAATGTTCCCCAAACATTTTAATGCTACCGGCGTCACCTAGGACATCACCTCTAACATTTTGGAGGCACAAACAAAAAAAATGACTAATAAGCCATGGAATCATCCTCTCCTATGGGGATGGGGCTTGTAGTGAGAGCCACACTAGTATACTCTACAGTAAGGATCAATTATCAAAATCATCTCCAAGGAGTCCATCTCCAATCAACCCACAAACTTGATGCTAACTCCAACATCCAAAACAAAACAATCCAAAAACATGGCAACTAAATTGATAATGGAGAATAATAAAAAATAATAGACTTTGCCTCATCTAGAGATCCAATAATTCAAAAGATCCTAACAAAGACATAGTCCATAGAAACTCATGTTACCAACACCCATTTCCAACATATATAAGAGAAAACATCAGAGAGAATCGAACTCAATGTTCAAGAGATCTCAACAATTTCTTGAGATCTCAATAGAATCCTAAAGGAATAACAAGGTTAATATGCTAAAAGACTAATTATACCTACATGGAAAGGCCAAAACCACCAATAGCCAACATTCACAGAAGGATTGAAGCTCATACCAAAAGGGGTCCATTTGGTTCAAGATGATGCAACAATCTTGAGATCCCAACAAATGAGTTAATGAAAATCTTGACATGGGAAAAGATTACAATAAGATTTAATGTTTTCAAGTTTTGAAATGAATATTATAACAAACTAAGAAAGAAATGTAGTCTAGCCACAATTTACAAGCAAGTGGAATTCAACAATGAAGGACCCAAGAAGATCAATGTCAATATGACAAGTACAAAGGAATCAACAAGGATTTGGGGACATAGAAACAAAAAAATCCAAGTTAAGGGCTAAGTTAGAGAAATAGACTTCACAAAACCCAAGTTTATGGAAACATTGGGCTTGTAGGAAAGAAATCTTGGAAAATCAAAAGATGTCTCTGATAGAGAGGAGACGTCTGGGAAGCTTAGGAGATGTCTTAACTTGAATTGAGACATCTCAAGTGGGACGTCTTAGGATTGCAGGAGATGTCTTATTCTAGCAGAAGACATTTTTAGCTTGGAGGAGACATCTTAGTGCAGACATCTTGGAACAAGGCAAGACATCTTGAGTTAGAATGAGATGTCTTGTCCATGGACAAGATGTCTTGGCAGAGAATATTGGCATTAAGAGAGATGCCTAGTAGAGGTTTGGGACATCTTTCTTGGGCTAGAAAAAATTGGAAAATGGCCAGGAAATACTCTAGAATGATGAGAGTAGATGGGAAACAATAGGGAAGGACTAAATAATTCCAAATCATGAACTAACGAGGAAGAAGGACAACCCAAAAGTTAAGACAGAAATAGGAAATTGAATTTGACATAATTACAAGGTTGGAAAGAACTTAATATAAGGGAGTTTAATACAATACACCAAAAGGGATTCAAGCCAAAACAATATGTAATTAGGAACTAATTAAAAAACATGATAAGATCAAGGCTAGAAAAATGGATCTTATGAGATAACTTAGTAAAAACAACCAAAATTTCCAAAACGCTAATTTAACCATCATGGAAATCAAACCACGTCTTTGTTTCTACAAAAATTCAAAAACATAGCCTCATATGAATTCAGTATAGACCCATCAATCAATCACAACCAACTAAGTGCATGAATGGTAAAACCAATCCTATACATAAAAATAAAATAAAATTTGTTGGAATGTTTTTTGTAATTCTCACACCTAATATTGACAAAAAATAGCAGGATATACACACATAAAGAAAATTCCATCAAACCATAGTACATCTGCATAAAACACAACTCTTCAGCCCACAAACTACATCCTAATCATATGACAAAATTAACAATACCATCCATGTATGTGTACAAAACTTGTAATCATAAACAAGGAAGAAGCCAAGATATTTCACCTCTGATTTTGAATGATGAAGAACTGCAAGAGAGATAAGCAAACCCTAAAGATCCAAGCAATTTGCACCACCAACCTTCGATTTTGCAACATTTCCTAGCTCCAATCCTACAACACCTCTCTTGGATTACCAAAGTGTATGGAAAATTAAAACCATGGAAGTTTAATAAATATTGATAAAAAAACCATGGAATGGAAGAAAATACTAATAAGCAAAGTGTAACCACTACATCCAACCATACGAATCACAAGCATTCACTAGCAATCTAGTCAAATTCCATAGACTTAAGGTACCTAAGTTGCCAATATCCCTAAATAGGGAATTATGTAGTTGCAAGTCACTATCTTCTTCATCCATACTTGTGTTTTAATTGTGCATATGGTTAAGTGTGGCTAAGGCATAAGATTTTTATTTTTATAATTATTTTTAGTATAATTTTCTCCTAATTACTTACTAATGGAATGAAGATTTAGGATTAAATTAATTAACTACTTTCTTAGCCACCTATCCTAGTGTAAAGTATCTATTTCCACTTATCATGTACATCATTAACTTATATTAACACTAATGGGTTACCAAGTGTATACTACTACACGTACCAAGTATCTACTACTGGGATTATCAAGCATTAATACATTATGCTCAAAGCGGTCGTACTCACATGGTTATTATTAATTGTAATAGTTACTTAAGAACATAAAAGTACATCGTGTATAAAGTAAAGTACTAAAACAAAAAAATAAACTAGTCTAAGTGTTGTAATGGATGTAGGAGAGATCAATTTTATTGATGGCCATGCTAATGTGTCTAGGTACATGAGCACTCAAATAAAATTCCATCTAGCTCATAAATCACACTATAGGCACTTAGAGGAAAATTATTCTAATTTTTGAAGGAAGAAACTACAAGAGTTTAGCTAAGACTAAGATTGAAAGATGTCATAAATACAAGGGGTAAGTGCATTTATATAGGTAATGATTACGTTTGCATCAATGTACTTGCATCAACACATCCTAGAATGCATTGATGGGGTTACATTGATGGACATGCATCAACGTAGGCTATCTTATTAATGTTTCATCATACCCCCACAACTGACTAAAAAAGCATCCTTAAGTGAACAAAATTAGGATCATTCTTACAAAATTTGGGGAAGTATGGAATTTATTGACAGAAAGATAGATAGGTTGACTCTAACTGAATTTGAGTGCAATCTTGTGCAATTTTCACAAAAATGAGTGCTCATTACAACAAAATTATGCATAAACAAAATTTTTAGCAGGTGCTTGTAGGATAGCTAAAGATGTGATGAATTTTGATATAGTGCTTGGAGGTGGAGGTTCCTATGTCTCCGATGATCCTTCATCCCATCCTAGTACTATTGGAGGCTCAGGTTAACTTGCTACTACCTTTGCTGTTGTTGAAAGATTGAAAGCATCCATAAGTGCTTTCATTTTTTATTCTTTACACTATGGGCTGTACACAGTTGAAGTGGCTTCACTAATATGGGTTGGTGTAGGGATATCCCATGAGCATGGCATCAAAGAAAACATTTCTTTTGCATTGACAAACTAGACTACGAATTGTTTACGTTCAACATCGAATGTATTTACCAAGTTCTATAGCTCCTAGTAGTCATTCATCTATCTTGCTAGGTTCTTAACAATAGACTGTTGATTAGTGAATCTACTCTTGAGAACTTCAAGTTCTGCATTGGATGTTTCGAACTTTTTTTTGTCTCTTTATGAAACTTGAATTCTACCTTATAGAGGAGGTAGGAACTGGCAACTTATTTTTCCAAATTGACTTTAGCCTTTCTGCTATCAGCATAAACAAGTTTTCTTAATGGACATCGATAAGCTCCATGTACTTTGTCATCTCCTTGATTTGTAACTCTTTTAGGGAAATTTAGGCCTTGTTGTACACATTCATCCATTAAAGATGGATTGCAATATATTGCATCATTGTTGGAGTTGCTAGAGGGTCTTGTTTATCTTTGCCTTTGTCAGTTGAATCTCTTTTTGTTGACCTCCTTAAGTAGCCCAACTTGGTCCCTGGGATGATTTTTTACTTGTTCATACTTCAAGGCCTCATTCTTCTGGGTGGCTACCTTAATTGTGGGCTTTTAGCAAAGAGCGTGGACTTCCTCCATCAAGAGATTGCAATTTTCTGTTGCCAATCCCTCAGATCCAAGTTTACCTTGATGAACTACTCCTACTATTGGAGTATGAACTTGACCATTTCATCCTTCTATTACTCAACATTTCATATGTGGTGGTTATCTTTGGTAAGAATCAAGTTTTCTTTGCAAATCTACAGTAGGTTCTTGTCAGTGTTGTTGGTCATGGCCTCTAACATGGATGCATCAAAGATCATAATCTCTTGTGCATTCTTGATAGCTTGGAGCTTTCTTTAAAGTTTTTGGAAAGCTTTATCTTGAGTGAGCTTTGGTTGAATAATGGTAGGATCAATAGATAGGCTCACAACTTAACAACTTTGGCAGTCAACCACTAATTAAAAACGATGGCCTCATCAACTTATATGGTAGTGAGCAGTAGCTTATCCCTTATCTTAAGCAACTATGACTAGTTTGTCATAGTTTCATCTAGGAGATCAAAGATCTACGAAAGTGGTTTCCCAACTCTAAGAAATCTTTCAAACATTTTCTTGTGTTGGGAAGTGCTCATTTGATCAATTCTTACTCTTGCAGATGTATGGATGTCCAAAATAATGGTAATGTTAGGTATTGATGTCATAGGAGCATTAAGGGCTTTAGCAATCCTATTAGCCACCACCTCCATTGCTATCTCTTGCTCCTTATGTGGCATGATCAGGATGCTTGCCCCATCACCTTTCTCCAACATGATGGAAAAGGCTGTAACATTTCCTAAGATCTTAGGGAGTGCTTGTCCTAGAATGGACACTGTGACCTCCCTAGTACTTGGATTGTGCTTCATGGACACCCAATTCCTTTACGTAGAGAAGATTGGGGCTATTTCTCTATCTAGTCAACTTATGGTCTTGGTAACCTCATTAAGATGGATCATGGATGGATAGTAAATGGAGGATATCCCTCTACCTGCAAAGCCTTGCTATTATTGTAGCTGTTGCTCTTGAAGTTTTCTTAGTCTTTCAATAGCTAAGAGCATTTCTAGTGTAGTCTTTGGGGCTATAGGTGGTGGAGGTGGCTGCTCCTCTTCTTACGGCTTGATCATTGCCTTATCTTTTATCATCTTCTTCCAGGATGTGGCAGGAGTGCAGTGGATCATGTCATTAGAAGAGTAAGTGATTCCTCCCCTGTTCCACAACTTGCAGATGAGACATAGAAAGGGGAGTGTCTTCATATCCTTCTCATTTGCTTTGAAGCACTTCTTAATTTCTAAAAAAATAAGTTGGGGTAGGTTAACTAGGAATTTTCAATTTAGAGTAGTGCATGCTTGGATGAAGAAGGATATCACATTATTGGGCATCACCATTGGATTTAGGTGATAGGTTGTAATCTTGAAATATGCTCATTTTTTCCTTGTGAGGACATCATCCTTCTTGCGATCTAGCCCATAGCATCATTTGATTCACTCTTTCTTGGCTTATGGGTCCACCTACATTAAGATCTTACTAATTTTTCCCTTATGTTTGGCAAATCAAGGGCCTTTGTAATGGCATCAATTGAGTTGGAGATGGTGATGTATTTGATCTTCACCAATGCATCCTCTTCTCAGTTGTTTCAAAACAAGTAAGTCACCTCTATGTATCATTCTCCACTATTAGAGAGAATGGTCCATAAGGAAATTGGGTTTGGATCTTCTTCAATGCTAGCTCCAAGAAGATTCAAAATTTTGGCTCCTAAATGATAGAACTTTGGACCTCTTTGGTCTTGATTTTTTCCAAACAAGCCTCCATGAGGATGACCTCCAAGCTAGGCTTTGACTTAGGAGCCTCATCTTGCCTAGATTGGCCTATCTTTGTGGTGGGAATCTATTTGACAAATTTCACTTTAGGTTCCTCTCGAAGAGGTCTAGTTGCATGCATGGCATTGGCTGGATATTCTTGGAGCTGCTATGGTTGCTACTGCTATTGATCCCTTCCTCCCTAAGATTGCTTTTCCCTAGGCTGTGATGGCTTGTTTGTTTGTGGTCCTCATTTTGGTGCCATATTCATCATAAACATAACCCATGATTAGCATTTTGGTTCATGATCCTTAATTATCGAACACCTTTCTTTGTTAGTTTAGGTTATTTTAATTTATGGATTATTAAAATTTGATTGTTAAATGCTCGTTTAGGATTACAGGCGAAATGTATTAATTTAATATTATTTTATTCTTATCTATTAGAGTTTGATTGGTGGTCTTAACCCTTCATGGTGATTAATTTCATATTATTTTAATGGAGATTAAAATTTTTTTACCTTTCTTCTTACCTTTGAATTGATTGGTTCTCTACTTATTAAGCTCTTGTTTCTTTTTACCATCATCCTCTATAGCTTCCTTGAGAGAAGAGCTATTTCTTCTTCACTACCTTCATTTGGCTCAGCAGGTTCCTTTTCTTTGGAGGATGATTTTTAGGGTTAAGGGTTTTTCTTGAATAGGCCCTTTGCTTATGAGATATATTTCATAAGCAATAAGAACTCTTTGAAGCTCTTCAAATTTAAGAACTGAAAAATCCCTAATTTCTTCCATTGTAGTCATCTTTAGTCTAAATTCTAATTATAAAGTCCTAATCATTTTTATTATAAGATCACTTTCAAGGAAATCTTTACTAGTACCTCTAATGGCCACAACAAGATCATTTGCTTTAGAGAAGTAATCTTTTATTTTCTCACCTTCTCTCATTTTGAGCTTATCATACTCACTTTGTAAAACTAAAAATTTAGATTGTTTAACTATTGAGCTTCCTTCATATGTAGCTTCTAATGTTTTCCAAATTTATTTGGTTATTTTACAACCAACTACTCTATTAAATTCAGATTTATTCAAAGCACAATATAAACAATTTTTTGCTTTAGAATAAAACATGAACTTATCTCTTTCTTCTTGCATTCATTTGTTCCAAGGCTTGAAGGCTCTTGATGTGCTATTGATGAGTGCTGTGTAGCCTTCAAGGATGGATTCCTAGACTTCTAACTCCATCAATTTGAAGAAGGCTTACATCCTTACCTTCCAATAGATAAAGTCAAATCCATCAAACATGGATGGCTTTGTGTAAGAAGTTTCTTGCATTGTTCACTCTTGGAAATGATGTAAATAATAAGAGTACCAAGCTCCGATATCACTTGAGGATCATTAAACTTAGAAGGGGGAGGGGGTGGATGAATAAGTTTCCCAAATCAAAAATTAATCACCACAAAAACAAAAACCAAATCTAATGTGGTTCCCCAACTTGGGTAGTCCACACTTAGAAGGTAGTTCACTTGCATACCTTTGGACATTGTTTCTCTCAAAATGTGGTTTGAAGGGTATGATACCCTATACAAGCTCTAAGATCCACTTCAAAATGATTTTTCACCATAAAGCCACTCAATCTTGCAAGGTCCTGGCAAGCTTAGAATGTGGTTTTTAGGATCTCATAACCTTTACAACTTGAGCTCTGCTATGAAGTGTTGTAATGCTGCACACAACACTCAATCCTACAAGATCTCGACAAACTCAAGGATGATGCCTTCTCGTAAGAAGCACATCAATCCCAATAGGACAAGAAGAGAGAAACAAAAATTACAAGGATAGGATGCAATTGATTTGTTGGTCCTTGTGCTTTGAGGTACAGTACAATAGAATTACTATAGTAGTACAAATGATGGTACAATGTGGTACATAAATAAAAAAGAATAAAGTACACAATCATTGCTTGATGTTGATACTTACTTGCTCAAAAACTTGCACATTGTCCAAGAGAATGAAGTCTTATTATAGCCTTGAAGTTTTTGAAATCACCTCAAAATTTGTGTAACAACTACCTAATGGCTAGAGGAGATGTCTTCTTTGAGATTGGGACATCTCTGTGCAATAGACTTCAATTCATGGGAGATGTATCTTCTTCAAAGGAGATGTCTTTAGGGAGACGTCTTCTCTTGAAAGGAGACATCTCCTATTTTTGGAAGGCATCTTCTTTGGGTATCCTTCATTTTAGCCAAGACATCTTCTTCATCAGGGAGACATCTTCACCTGGTAAGAGACATCTCCTATTTTTGGAAGACGTCTTCTCTACATTTAAACTCTTAGTTCCAAGGCTTTCTCTTGATCACTAAAGCATCTTATTTTAGCTGGTAGTCTTCTTTACTTGTTCATGCTCCCTTAAGTCCTTGGAGTCTACACTTAGACACCCATGTACTTATCCATGCTCACTTGACTCCTTGTAGACTTTAATTTGAGATTTCATGTAAATGCCATTCTTTGAGCTCTTCTTTATCCATGCAAAACATTACATTCGAAAAAATTCTATGTTCTTCATTTTTCTTAAGGTTTTGACATACCAAAAGGTCAACATTTAATGTTAGCATTAGCATGTTTGACATTGCTAACATACAAATACCATGATTAAACTTATTATTTGACATCTTCTCCTTACCTTAGCTTTCTTTGACATTGTCTTGACATCATTTGACATCATAGAGCCTTAAAAGTTCATTATCGACATCTTGGAAAATTTATAAAAATTTGGCTAAGTGTTAGTGATGCTAACACTAAATTAACATCAGCATTAATGTAACATTGACAAGTTGCTACACTTGTAAAAGAAAAAGATCAAGCTTGCTATTTTCGAGCTTAGTGTTAACTTTGGACAAGTTACACTTAACTATGAGCTTGATTTTAGCAACCTTAAATTAAAATTAACAACATTAACCTATAAATACAAGCTCAAAATACAAATTTTTGGCTAGTTTCTTAAGACTTGAGAGCACTTGGTAGATTTTGAGAGATTAATAGCATGAATGCCTATCATCGCCGCAGTATCCATGTGCTCCTTAGCTACCTTTTGAGCCTTTGATGTTACTTTTAGAGATAGAATTTTTAGTCTTTCATAGTACTTTTTAGGGTTGCAAAAGTTTTAGCTCTAGTATTAGTGATGGAACCCTTGGCTAAAATAGCCTCATTTTGGCCCAAAATTGACACTAGATTATGCCTACAGCTTCTCCATGCATATCTTAAACCTCCAAAGGTTTAACTCTACCCAAGTTTTTGGCAATGTCAACCTTTTGTAAGAGCCCTTGAGTTTAGAGGACATATTTCTCCCATCAAGAAATCGTTTCACTATCATCATCATGCCATATTATTCTTCTTAAACTAACATAGTGTTAATCAATAGTAGAACCATGGCCACAATTACACACATTGTTGTGAGATGTATGCCTTTGATCATGAAACCATTGTCCAATATGGTAACGACAGCTTAGGCAATGCACCTTGTAGGACAAGTGTAGTGCCATTTTAAGTAGATGGCCCACCCATTGGTCATCAAAAAATGGTACGTGAAAGAGGCATGAATCTTCCCATGCATTATGGACTCATGATGAATTAGGTCATGAACTCCCAAAATCACCATCCTATAGCCTTTTAAGTCTTCAAAAAACCAAAATTGAAAAAGATGCTGCCCTAGAATTTTTGTATGAATTTTGGGCCCCTTAGTCATGAACATGTGTACATTGCACTCCAACCAAAGCATCCATCAAATCTTAGCCTAAAGGATAATTTTATGGGCATTCCTTTTCATGGTCATCCTAGCCCATACAATGTTCCAATAACAATTCCATCAGATGCTCATCTTTGTAGCAAGTATCATAATGAGCAACGAGGTACCCCTACACTCAACCATATGAATCACAAGCATTCATGCATGATTCAGTTGAATTCCATGGATGGGACTAGTTGTGGTATCTAGATCATTATTCTTTGATCGCGGTTTTCTATCTTCCCACTTGGACTAGTGGTAGATTTGTCACATATGGTTTATTCCAAAGTGAGGCATATGATGTTGTCTAATTCTATGCTACTCCTAATGATGACAAAGAGATGAATTAATTAAGCTACTGAACAATGGAGAGAAAAATCTAAACTAGCCTACGTGTGATGAGTATCTATTCTTAATCATCCATACATGTCTTGGACTTCGTGAGACTACTTCTAGGATTTCCAAGTGTATATCATTGGTGTGCCAAATAATATACTACTAGATTACCAAGTACTTACACTTAAACACTCATGATTAAGGCATAAACATTCTACTTAATGACAAGAATAGTAAATAGCATGAAAATGTTAACTAAAGGAAACAATAAATAATTAACAATTAAATAAATAATTAAAGTAATAATAAATCTAAGTGAATGTGGTAATGATGAAAGTAATCTTAATCTTTGTTTCCAGTCATGTAATGTGTCCAAATACAACACACTCGATTACAAACATCACACTGCAGGCATGCACTAGGAATAATATAACTCTAAGGAAAAGTATCAAAAACTAAGAACTAAAACTATCTTCTCTTATTGCTTGCTTAACCATGCACCCAAGTGCTATATTTATAGGCTAGCTTAGAGGAGATAATGTCAGATATTTGACATCACTTCCTAGCTTTGACATTAGGTATCCGATATCGGGGCTCCAATATTAGATATTTGATATTAAATCCTGATAGATTCATGACTCATCATACCCCTACAACTGAATGAAAATTCATCCTCAAGTCAAACAAAATGAGGAACAAGTTCTTTACAAAATATTGGGAAGGTACGGGATTATTGACTAACTAAAACAACAAAAAAAAACAAATGACTCTTACATGTTGCAGTGGTGTAGTACAAAAATGGGACACAATATTACAAGACAAAAACTGGGAAGCTCATGTGGTTCTTAGAGCCAGTGGCTCCTCCATTGGTTGCTACCCTTTGTTGCTAGGCTTATGAAATTTGTAGCAATCAAGTAATGCTTGTAACTTTTCTTCTTTTATCCTTGGTTCATGTACCATCTAGGCTACTAAACTAATGTGTGCTAGCATTGGTATGTCCCAAGGACATGGCAATTATAGGAACATCTGATTAGCCTTCACATACTAAGTTGCAAACTATCATCGTTCATTATTAAAGGCCCTAGATTTTTCTCTAAGTTCATGATAATATATTAATCTTCTAGCTAGGACTAAGGTAACATCCTTTTATCCCTGGTAGCTAGCTTTAACCACTTCCAATTTTGAGTTTGCTACATGCAACTTCTACACAGCGTCTTTACAATATGCAAACTCTTTTTCCTACAATGCATAAGTGGTTGCTACCTACTTCTCTAGCTCATTCCAAGGTCGACTTGATATTAACATGGCAAGGTTGGCATATTTGAGGTAGCCAACACCATGTATTCTTTCAAATCTTCAATTTTCAGGTCTTTATTCTTTACTTTTTCCTAGTGGATGAAGGCATAGCTATTCAGAATTGGTTGCCACTTAAGATTTTTTGCTGATAAGGATCTAATGTGGGCTTTAGCCATTTGGATCTATTTTTAATTTATTTTCTTGTACATGCCTACTTGGTTGCAGAAGTGTTTCTTCAACTTTTCATGCTTCTTAGCCTCATTCTACAACACATTGATTTCTATTACTAATTTTTGTCAAATCGTGTGAACCTCCTCCATTGAGAGGGTTCTATTTCTCTGGCCAATCTATTGATGTCCTAGTTGACCCTCACTAATTTTTCTTGTAACTAGTGGACAATCTCCTCATGGATGTTCTTTTGCTTTTTGACTATGGTCAACCTTGAATTCTCAGTAGCGAGTTGCTTGTTTTCTTCTTGTGTAGTGATCAATTCCTTTTTGTAAGCATGGGATTATGCATTAGTAGTAGAGGCATTTCGAATTGCTTTTTCTTATTTCATAGCTATGCTCTCCTTAGTCAACTTGGACAATAGCTCTGTCTTGAATTGTTCTAGCCAGTCAGGTGTAACAAATTGGGTAGGGTCCCATTGTTCAGCTCTCAATGTAGCCAACTCATATTGTAATCTTTGCACTTTTGCTTATGTGTGTTCTACCCTGACTTTAGCCATCACCAAATTTTCTTTAGTGGCAATGAGGTCTGACTGTGTTGCAATGACATCACTAGGGATGTCAAGCAAAGTAGTCATCACTTGCCCTATCTGTAGTAGTTGATCCAATACATTCTCATGAACCACAAGGGCCATTGAAGTTCCAACTAGCATTTGCATACCTCTGGTCTTAGTAAGATCTACTGGGGGCACAATAGGCACATTGAATGATTCTTTAATATGATTCATGATCACTTCTACTGCACCTGCTACATTACCATAACTGTGACACCTTCTCCAGTTTCAAGCATCACCTAGAAGAATGCGACATTCCCAAAGATTTGCCTAGACCACTGGGATCCTCCTCCTATTTGTAATGAGAGCTCCCCCCTTATTGGATTGGCTAACATAGTGGACTATATAGCATCATCAATTACTCTAAAGATATTGGGCTCATCCCTACTTTCCCAATTGATAGCTTTAGCAATTTTCTGTGAATGACTCATCGAGGGCCTATAATCTTGTAGTGGTAGTGGTGGTGGAGCTTGTGTTTTTGGGTGTTGTTTAGGCTCACATTGTACTTCTGCTTCTAGCTCTACTTCCTTCTCTAGTTTTTGCTCTTCACCAAGATCTTTTCTTAATGTTGTAAGTTTGAGGAGTTTGGCAAAGGAAGTGTTCTGAGCCTTCCTTAGGATATCATTCATATATCCTAGGATTCCAACATGTTTGCATAGCTTTCTAATTAGGAAAGGGAATGGGAGTGTTGGCTTCCCTGCCTTTTTGTCTTTGAACCATCGTTGAATTTCAATGAAGTAGAAATGGGGAAGATTGGCCACATATTTGTCCATTAGGATAGCACTTCCCCTGGCTTCATATGTTGAAATTTGGTTGAGCCCTTTGGTGGGAAACAAGTGGTATTACTGATCTTGAAGTATGTCCTCTCTTCTAGAGTTAGGTCATTATATACTTTATCTTCTTTGCTATATGTTCATTTTAGCCATATTTTTTTGGTATTGGGGTTAGATTTGATGGACATATGGGCTACCTTAGCCCCTTCATTTGGCAAATTCAGAGCTACTGTAATTGCCTTGACTAAGAAAGAGACATTAACTCCACAAATGTTGACAATGGTGCCCTCATATTTGTTGTGCTAGAATTGATAAGTCTCACTAAGATATTAATCACCACTATTTGAAATAATGGGCCACATGGGTGATGCCTTAAGTTGTGTTTGAACTACTTTTGGGAAAATTCCATAAGTGGTTCGAAGTTCATCTCCACTATGACCATGGTCAACGTGGACTTTTCTTGAATGGTTGCGAGGTAATCAAGGGGCAATGTGAGACGTTGTCCTTGCATGGGAGTTGGTGGTTCTATGGCCTTTCCTTGGACTGACTATCTAGTAGCAGAAGCCTCTTAATGAATGCTAAATAATTGGGCTTCCTACTCCTCGTGTTTTGCATGTTCACCTTGTTGGCCGTGACCACCTCATGGATGCTTAGCTACTCTTTGCAAAGGTTCTCCTTATGCGCCTCTTTTTGGGGCCATTTGCTATCAAGCAAAGATCAAGTGTTACTAAGTTTGTATTCTTTATCATTAATTAGTTTATACCTTACTTGTTACCTTAGTTAATTAAGTTATTAATTCATATGACTACATAATTAGAAAAAATTTCAAGAAGAATCCCCAAAAAGTGTCTATCTCCTTGTATGATCTTACATAGTTGATTTCTTCTTTTGTTTTTCTTATGTATGGTTTGTTATTATGGTTGTGGTTTCTTAGGTGGAAAAATTAAGATTTCTAGAATTCATATGATTGATTATTCATGATAACACCTAATTTTTTTAACACTCTTACCCTTATAATACCTTCTAGGTGATAGCAAATTATCAAAAATTGAAGAAATTTTTCACGCAAGCACCCCCATGACTAACTTGAATACTTTGGGTTTAGATAGGTTTGAACAACACAGAAATCAGAGTAATAGAGAGCTAGATATTGCAAGTGAAAAGTTGGTGCTCAGAGCTCTGAGTCATGAGAGAAAATTTGAATAACTCCCCTAGTAGAAAATGATGAAAATGACATGTGGGCACTACAGGGGTCATATATATATAGGTTTGAGTGACCTGACATCAAGTATCTAATGCCATGTCCAACCTGACATCAAGTAGTCAACATTGGGATCCATGAATAAGTACCAAATGGGGTATTTGAGTAGGAAAATTGAAGCTCTATAATTGGTTAGAAGGTTTGAGGTTTGGTTCATAGTTCTAGGTAAGTGGAAAATTAGTTTGAGCCACTGGAAGTGTAAGAAGGTGGATTTGTCGACATGAAAAGATTTGGAAGAGGCAAGAAAAAGGATGTTAAATTGATGTTGTGGAATAGATCAATTACAGGATAAGATATATGAAAAAATATAACAAATGAGTGCTTGGAAGGTGAAGAATGATGTGGTTGTGTCAAACAAGTATAAGTCACAAAAGTTACACAAGTGGGTCCTCCCCAAAGCAAGCTCTATCCTATGATGCCCTTATGTAATCACACCTAAAAATGTTTATAGGCACTAAAGGGATTGAATGAAATGCATACCTATGAAACAAAACACACATGTTAAAACCACTAGTTTGAGATAATAACTCTATGTTACACAAAACCACAAGTTATGATCAATCCAACAACGAGATGAGATGGATTGTAAAAAAGATTGTAGAAATTGGGGCATGAGGTCTTACCATGAAATCTTATGTCTTATTAATGGTTAAATAGTCATGAGTCCTTTTTTCCAAGATTCAAACCAAGTTCACACCACATTATAGTGACATCGTATTATATCATCATGTCAGTGGACAACCATAAGACTATCATAGTTGTGAGGAGTAACATCACTTGGTGTTTTGTCCAAGGAAGGAGCTTTTTGATGGCACACATGTTTGTTATTTTTTGTTGATGGTTTGAGAAGTCACAAACCATCAACATGGGTACATGTCATTCAAGTGGGACCCACAAAAGTTTATTTAGTGTCATTTTAGGTTACTCTTACTCCCATTTTTTGTTAGATCTACAAGGATATGGTTATAACCTTAGCAACGTGATAGAACATATAGAAGTGGCCAAAGAGAATCCACAAATCCCATTGATGTCACACCCTTCACATTCCACCTTGGTTATACACTCTTCTATCCAAACATAATGATTATAGATTTATTATTAGTTTGAATGATGGAAAAGATTATCATTATGACCAAGGAAAGAACCTCTTATTAATGGAATGGGTGGATGGATGTTGTGATCTCAATGTCTAAATAATCAATCCCTTATGACTTGACAACATAGAGAAAACCTCACCTTAATGGGAAACATGATTTTTTTATTCATAAGTGGGATTGCATAACAAAGAAAATGAAAACAACAACTAGAAAAAATTGGAAGAAATAGGAAAATGACAAAAAATTGTAAAATAAAAAGATGAAAAGCACTTAAGAATCCTAAAGATTAGAATGGGGGATGACCCCCATGACTAAACATTTGGCTATGACAAGGATTAATAAGTGGATAAATAGGATCCATGCATGTATGAAACATTGGTAACCGTGCATGCCCTAGCCACTAGGTATTTGTTGATGGTGAAGTGACTGGGTAGAGAAATCGTTGGTCATACACTTGATTGTTAAGTGTATGGTGGGTTAAGGTATCAGATGTGTTAACATTATGGATTTCTGGTCCATGATTGGACCCTTCATCATGATATGGTATGCATGGATTTATTTGTCTTCCCACATTGTTAGATTCATTGATTGAATTTGGGATTAGAGTAATGATGGACGATGGCCCTTGTGTAAGATCAAAGGATGTTAGTTGTGAAAAGGAAGGTGATGCACTAGATTGGCATTGCGTTGGTTTGGATGATGTGGTGGGTCCATGTGTGGTTTGCTTCAACTTCTAGCCTTTCCTACAGAAGGGACGTTTTCTACATTGCAGTTGAGACCCAATGACATTAGCATTTTTATGCACATTCATAGCACAAGTGACACTCGTTTGTTGATATTGGGGTGTTGAACCTTCTTCTGTCATTGGTAGTGGCTTGTAATGTAGTGGAGTAGGAGGATATTGAGGGTAGAATGGATGGTAAGAGGTGTGAGGTGGTGATCCTTTAGGTGATGTCATGGGTTGATGGTACTCGAGAGAGTGGTAGTGGTGATTTGAAGTAGAGGATGTAGAACTAGTTGGAGAAATAAGGTGTTGAACATAATATCCATGCAATTTCGGTAGATAGGGATGATTTGGTGGTGGCCTCCCCCACAACTGTGGTTTTTGCCACTACAGTTGATAACCATGTTGAGGCTGGTAATAAGTCCCCCTAGGATGGTACGATCGATTTTGGGACTATCTATAATTACCTTGTAGAAGAGGAAATCTCCTAGGCATGTGCTTCTGTAAAAACTTTGGATTTAAGGCACTTGCCCAATACTCCTATAGATGCAACAAGACTAGGCAATGGTCCTTCAGATGGTCATATATGTAGATTTTGCATCCATTATCTTCGTTTGTGGTTGAGTCTATGGCCTCACTTTCTTTAGTCATTTTTTTCATTTGCCAAAAAGTGTTCCTAGCTATTTCTTGGTTTTGTATCCTTTATTTAGTGTGATCACTTGGCTTATTTTTCATGATCCTCTCCTTTACTCTCTCAATAAGAGTTGTAATGTTTTCATATACCCAGTTGGATATCCTATTAAACTTTGCTTCAAGTTCATCAATAGACTTTTGTATTAGCAAGGTTTGTTACAAAATCACCCTATCGAGAGTGGTTTCATTCTTCTTAACATAGATCTAGACCTCCTTCTATTGAAGAGTTAGATCCCATTGATATTTCTCAACATTCTCCCATTTTCATATCTCTCCTTCTTCTTTTTCCACATGCTCGATTAACTCTTAGATCTGATGGGCTTGGAGCTTGTGTAATTAACTTGGGGCATACATCCCAAGGGTCTTCCTTGTTTCATTACAAAGGCCATCTATGATGTGGAAAATTTTCCTTTCCTTGAAGAAACCATGGCTTGGGCATCTATTTAGTAAGGCATAATATCTATCTAAGGCCATGTTCAAGGGTTCATGTTGTTCTTACTTCCACTCTTGGATCTATCTCCTCAAATTGGACACCCTTGCATAGATTTGTTATTTCTTGTTGAAAAGCTCCAGCATTGTGAACCATCGCTAGATTGAATTCAATCTCAACAATCAATACCACATTTCCACTCTATCAATTAGTATCAAAGAGCTTAAGCTTTTTCCACCCACTTGAATGTTGTAGAAAGCACAGGCATCATGGAAGACTTGTAAATGATGTTGAAAATTTGAATTGTAACCTTCTAAAAATTCAAGAATATTATTCATATAAAGCTTAGGTAGGTGACTCTTTTTGTGATGCCTGTGAGATATCTTAACAGCCTCTATGATTTGCATTAGGCTCTTAGTGGCCAACAAGGGTTCATTGTCATCAAACAGGTTGTCAAGGAAATTTCTATATCTATTTTTTTAATTATGATGATGCTATTTATGTTCATCGTGATGTCTTTGACTTCTCCTATGGGTTCAATATCTATTTTTGTTTCACCTCTCTATTGGAGCTAGATCTCCATACCTACATTCATCTTCATCAGAACTAGATGTTAAAGGGGAAGAGGGAGATGAGGAATTGAAAGGTTTTCCATGGTTACTATGGTGTTCTTCAAGGTCCTTTGACTTATCATTTCTGGGTTTTGAGGAGGTCTTAGGCCTTGAGGCCTTTCCAAGTTTAGGACTTACATCATCGCTTCCAAGATTGTTTGTCTTAGGTGAATGTAGTATTTGAGTGTTGTCTAGGTGGCCATGATCATAAGAAACCCCTACATAAAATTGGTCACTCTAATTTTCTTTATTGTATATCTTGTTATTTCTCCAATGAATGTGTTTGCAATATAGTGCATTGTCACTTCCGTGTAAGAGAAACATTGTTTATGGTGTGTGTGAGTTAATAATTTCTAAAAGATATATCATTAATACCTTTACATTGATAATGTATAAGATAACTAATCTAGATAACTAGAATCATCCTTGGTAATGGCACCAATGATGAGTGACGAGGTACCCCTATGCTCAACCATATGGATCACAAGTGTTCATGCATGATCTGATCAAATTCCATGGATGGGACTAGTTGTGGTATCTAGATTGTTATGCTCTAATCAAAGTTCATTGTCTTCCCACTTGGACTAGTGGTAGCTTTGTCATGTATGGTTTAGTCCAAACCAAGGCTTATGATGTTGTCTAATTCTATGCTACTCCTAATGATGATAAAGAGATGAATTAATTAAGCTATTAAACAATGGAGAGTAAAATCTAAACTAGCCTATGTGCGATGAGTATCCACTCTTAATTGTCTGTACACACTTTGTACTTCATGAGACTACTTCTAGGATTTCCAAGTATATGTCACTAGTGTGCCAAATAATATACTACTAGATTACCAAGTACTTACATTTAAATGCTTGTGATTAAGGCGTATGCATTCTACTTAGTGACAGGAATAGTAAATAGCAATAAACGAAAATGTTAACTAAAGGAAACAATAAATAATTAACAATTAAATAAATAATTAAAGAAATAATAAATCTAAGTGAATGTGGCAATGATGGAAGTAATTTTGATCTTTATTTCTAGTCATGTAACGTGTCCAAGTACATCACACTTGAACAAAGGTGTTGTACGATTACAAATATCACACTACATGCATGCACTAGGAATAACAAAACTCTAAGGTAAACTATCAAAAACTGAGAATTAAAACTATCTTTCCCTATTCCTTGCTTAACCATGCATCCAAGTGCTATATTTATAGGCTAGCCCAGAGGAGATGATGTTGGATATTTGATATTGCTTCCTAGCTCCGACATTAGGTATCTGATATCAGGGCTCCAATATTGGGTACCCAATATTAAAGCCTAATAGATTCATGACTCATCATATCCTTTTAATAAATAAGTCTTCACCAAATTTTCTTGTACTTTAGATAAATTTTCATTTCAATGTATGCTATATATTTGATAAAAATCAAGATTTTTTTATTATATATTAATATTTTATTAATTAATTTGGTAAACTTCAATGTGAATATCTTTGTTTCTAAATGTTTGATTGAGGTGAAACAAGTGTCATTAGAATTTTTATTTTGTGTACTATTTTATGATGTAATTGGTTAAATTTTTCAACACCTACTTTTTTGTGGTTGCACAAATATCTATTTTTCTCTATATAAATTTTATTTAATTATGTATGCAAGTAATATGAAATTTTGCTATGCTATATTTCCCTACTCTATTTATGTTTGTAATTAAAAATTTTTATTTATTTTATAAATTATTTTTGAATTAGTAAATCAAGGTTAAATCCAGATCCTTAGGGTTTCATAGCATCTCTATTAGTTATTTACAAGACTTTATAAATAATCAATAGGGGTGTTATACTATGAAATCATTGGGGAGTGATTTTACCTAAAACTTACTTGACACCTTACCCTAACTTTGTTAACTTCAGATCAAGAACTAATTCTCTTTTCTAGCAAAGTGCCCCACAACATAGAAAAAATATTAGTCACAATGATCATTCAAGAATTGTTCAAATTATTTTATCCCCTTTTTATATAATAAGGTATCTTTACTAATTTTTCTATGTTAATCTAATACTTGATTCATTGCTAAATTAATTTGTGTTAAATTTATCTATAAATAATAGGTCATGTCCACTTTAATAATTATGCATATAAACCATATCAATGCGCATCTTTGCTAGATGCTAGCTTTTAAATACCCTTTGTGACTTCCTCAAGAATAAATTAGAGAGGTGTTTGTACAATAGTAGTAGAATTATCATCTTCTCTTGTAAACAGTTCATTGTAAAATGAGAAAATATCTTGAAAAGAAAAATTATATGTGAAGAGACTTTATGAAGAAAATAATTTCAAATCTACATAGGCTTCTTTTTAATTATGTAAGAAAAATAATCCTATTACTCTCTAATAAATTTCCTTCTCTTGGTTCTAATCACACATTTATATGCCTTAACTAGCTTTCTGTGTAACTCTTGTTTGCATTCTTATTATTTTATTTAGCCTACACATAATCCTGATCAAACTAAGTCTTCTAAGCACCCTATTGTTGTGAATGCACAACTTACTTAATTTTTGTAAGCAAACTTTGTTTAAGCTCCTTATGTTGTCTTTCAAGAGTCTATTTGTTATGTGTTGCATCCATGTATTTTTTCTTGACTTCCAAGGTGACTCTGTATTAATTTCTTTTGTATTCTTATTTTTGTTATCTGAGAAACAATTTGAATTTTCAAGAAAAACTTTACATGATGATGGCAAGACTCTACTAAATCTTCTCCAACTTTCAACTCCTTAATAAATTCAATATTATCATAAAAAAATAAAAGCAAATTAATGCGAGAGTTACCTTGTGAGTCTATGAAAGTGAATAATGAAGATTAAGGAAATCTATCAAGGCCATCACAAATGAGAAGATAATTTTTTTTTCCATTCTAATAGTTATAGACCCATTTTATTTATAATGCAATTTGCAAAATGTGGTGTGCGATTTTGATCTTCAACTATGTCTAAATTACTAGCTTTATGTTGCCACTGAATAATTTTTGTTTGCTATGAGCCTATCCTTACCTTAAAATATTCATAAATAAACACTGAGGCTTTTGTTGAAATTTATTCAATATCTATACCTAAGTTATTATGAGCTAATTTCTCAATATCATGTCATGAAACACAATAACATAGATCAAGTATAAACTTGGCAATGATAATAGTGTGGTGATGAAGGCCCATTTGTGATGCTACTGTTTAAGTGTAGTGAAGGTGATATAGGATGTGGTGAAGGCAAATGGGATGTTGGAAGAGGACCAAAGTAGTAGGACATTAACTTAGCTTTAGAAGGTAGTAAGAAAAACATGCACATTAACAAGAAAAATGACCCAAGAAAGTAGGAAAATTGCCTCACATAGGAAAGAGATTGAAAAATAAGGGAATATAAAATTAACCTTCCAAATTTCCTATGGTTTGTAATTGTCTTTCATAGGAAACAATTTGAAGACCAAGGGAATATAAAATGAACTCTTTCAATAAACTTTAGTTTATAATTTTTTGCTGTTGAATAGAATTAAACTTTTGGTACTAGGAGAATCAAACCTATAGCCTAAGGTTACTAAGTCAAGACCATTACTATTAAAGTAACTGAGATAGATCTAAAAATAATTTAGATAGATCTTCACAACACATTTAGAAGTCTTATCTCATCTTTAGGGAAAATTCTAAAACTATTGGATGGTAGAAATGGAAACTATAGTTCACAAATAATAAATTGCTAATTCATTGTTATGATCTACTACTTTACAGTTGTTTTATCATGATAACCATGGCCAAAAATCTTCCACTTGGAGATTTTGATTGAGGATCAATCATATCTCCACACCATCCTTTCTACCTTGCCATTCTATGTTGCTTATGCTTTTGCTAGGCCATACGAGGATCTACTCCAGTAAAACTTGTCCATGTTAATTGGCTTGGTTAGAACATCTACAAGATTATCCTTGATGTGTATCTTCTGGATATCCACACTTCCATCTTCTACTACATTACCAACAAAGTGAAATTGTACTCCTATGTGTTTTGTCCTTGAATGAAAGGCTAGATTCCCTGCAATATGCAAGGCTCTTTGACTATCAAAAAATAGATGAATCTTCTCTTATTTGTGTCCAAGCTCATCCAATAACCTGTGAATCCAAATTGCTTCCTTGTAAGCTTGTGTAGCTGCCATGTATCCTGCTTCTGTTGTAGATAATGCTACTACTGTTTTTCAATCTTGATACCTAGCTTATAGCTCCTCCTGCAAGTGTAAACACATAGCTTGTAGAAGATTTTCTTTTATCTAGATCACATGCAAAATTTGAATCCACATAAACTTTAATAGTAAATTTTGATCCTCCATAACATAATGCAACATCTAAGGTACCATTAATGTACCTCAATATTCTCTTAACAATACTCCAATGCTCTCATCCAAGGTTTGTCATGTACTGACTGACTACTCCCATTGCTTATGCAATGTATGGTCTTGCAGAAATCATAATGAACATTAGGCTTCCCACTAATAATGCTTATGGTACTCAAAACATCTCATTCCTCTTTATTTCATTAGTAGGATACATCTCGGAGGATAATTTGAAATTAAAAGGAAGTGGGGTAGAAATTGGCTTACAATCTTGCATGTTGAAGTGTTGCAAGATCTTACCCAAGTAGTTTTTCTAAGAAAGCTAAATCTTCTTGTTATCTTTATCTCAGTGAATTTGCATCCCTAGAATCTTTTTTGCTGGTCCCAAGTCTTTCATATCAAATTCCCTAGCCAACTATGCCTTCAATCCTTGGATTTTCTCTTTGTTGGGGCCTACAACCAACATGTCATCCACATACAATAGCAAAATGATGAAATATTCATCAAACCTCTTGAAATATGTATAAGGGTCTGCAATAAGTTTATTTTACCCAAGCCTCATGATATACAAGTGAAATCTCTTGTACTAATAACTTTGTGCCTATTTGAGATCATACAGAGATTTGTTCAACCTACAAATCAGGTTCTCTTTGCCTTCTTTTGCAAAACCTTTTGGTTGGAGCATGTAAATCTCTTCTTCAAGATCTCCATGAAGAAAAGAAGTTTTCACATCTAGTTGTTCTAGATGTAGGTCAAATGTAGCATACATTGCTAGGACTACTTTGACTATTGTATGTCTAACCATAGGAGAAAATATCTCGTTGAAGTCAATTTCTTCTTTTTGAGCATATCCCTTTACCACCAATCTTGCACAATATCACTCCACTTGGTTGTTACTATCATGTTTGATCTTGTAGAGCCATTGGTTTCTAATAGCCTTCCTTCCTTGTGATAGTGTAACAAGATCCCATGTCTTGTTTTTGTGTAAAGCTTCAATCTCTTCCTACATTACTACCATCCACAAAGACAAATCTAAAATTTTGAGCACCTCATGTAAAATTGAGGGTTCTCCATCCTCCGTTAAAAGGTAGTATGCAACATTGCTTTCAGTAACATAATCTGAGTGCTAATTTGGTGAATGTTTTGCCCAAGATGACCAATAGACTTCATAGGCTTCATACTTAACTGGTTTTTTCTCTTCATACATTGACATTTCTTTAGAAGTAACTCGATCTTTAGCTTTTGTCTTATCTTCTACCTAAATTCTAGTAGTCTTTGAATTCTCCTTTGAAGTATTATCATCTCCCTTCTCTTAAATTTTATCTTTTGTAAATATCACATCTCTATTGATGAAAACCTTGTAGGTAGTGGGATCCCATAAGCATTACCCCTTAACTCCATCATCATACCCTAATAAGATACATTTTTTGGACTTTGGATCCAACTTCGATCTTTCTTGGTTGTTGTACATCACATACACAAAACTTCCAAATGGATGGAGATGAGAATAAACTGCTGGCTTACTAGTCCACATTTCGATTGGTGTTTTTAGATCAATCGTAGTTGATGGAGATCAATTGATTAAATAGCAGGTGATATTGATTGCTTTTGTCCAAAATGACTTGGTAAGATTTGCAGCCCTCAACATTGATCTTGTTTTTTCCAACACGGTTTTGTTCATCCATTTTGCCACTCCATTTTGTTGAGGAGTGTGAGCTACTATGAATTGCCTCTTGATACCGTGTTGTTGACAAAATGCATCAAATTCATCACTTGTATATTCTCCTCCATTATCCGTCCTTAGACACTTGATCCTTTGTTCGAACTCAAGTTCTACTCGTGCTTTAAAAAATTTGAAGACTAAAAAGACATCCGCCTTCCTTTTGATTGGATACACCCAACATCTCCTAGAGTAATCATCAATGAAAGATACAAAGTATCTTGCTCCTCCTAGGGAAGTGACTAGTCCTTGCCAAACATCAAAGTGCATCAAGTCCAAGATGCCTTTACTCTTAGCTATTGATATGCTGAATTTTAATCTATGCTACTTATTAGTAACAAAATGCTCACAAAATGGTAAGCATATTGAATTGAGCCTAGGAAGTAGTCACTGTTTAGAGAGAATCTTCAAATCTTGTTCTAACATATGATCAAGCTTTTGATGCCACAACATCATTGATTCTTCTTTTGAACTAGTTGATGCAACAGAAGACTCTCCTACCTAATGTATGTCCCCTAGAAGCATGTACAGATTTGCAACAACCTTTTCTACCTTCATTACCACAAGTGCACCTTTGGTAATATTCAAGGTCCCATTCTCTATATGAGTTTTTCACCCAACATCATCTAGTTGCCCAAAAGACAATAGAGTTTTCTTCAGGCCCTCCACATGTTGTAGCTCTTGTATGATGCAAGTAGTGCCATCATATGTCTTTATCTTGATAGTACCACTACTAGCAATTTTCAAAACATGATCATTTCCCATGTACATAGATCCTTTTAAGATTGGTTTGTAGTGATGAAAACATTCTCTTTGAGAGGTCCTGTGCCATGTTGCTCCTGAATCCAAGATTCAACATCAATGAGCTTTTGTCTACCTTCAACAATAATTACCTCACTGTATAGAAGATGATCATCATAACACATACGCTCATTTGAATGCAGACCAAATAACACACAGATATGCCAAAACAAATCATTTTATTGCACACACCAGCATTTATAGAACTGAAAGGAATGCTTGTTCTAGAGCAAAGCGCATCACAGAACGATTTCTCTTTCAGTGGCGGAGAGAATGCTTAGTTTCTGAGCAGAGAGCATCAAGAAACTGATATCATCTCCTTACAACTACTCACTCTTGTAGAAAGCAACTCACACTTCCAGACTACTTGACTCACTTATGCTACTTGCATTCTTATGCTATTACACACACACACACTGCTATTTATAGCTNGCCTTACATTAATGGATGCCAACTGGGACGATCTACTTTTTAGGATTCGGATCCACTTTAAGAGATTGTGGAAGACAACTTTTTAATGTGACGGTGGACTGTTAGGACCAAAATCGACACTATGTCCATCAGAATCGTCTGCATGGTTGTGGAATTCTTCAGAGCTGTAATCATATCATCCGGGAGAATCATTAGGCGTGCTGTCTGTGCTATCATTAGATTCTTCTGAGTGCTCGCCAACAAGATAAAGTTTGATTTCCTTTCCTGCAGAGGCACGATAGTCATCAATCCTGCGGTCCATATAATAGAGCTCCAAAGTGTACGGGACTTTTAGATGGATGTGACAGTGGTGCTGGATATCATAGGCATTAGCAGTGTACACATCCTGATAAAAAGCTTGCCCCCATGTGAGTTGCCAGTTTTTCCTTTTGGAAATGCAGGTTATGAGGAAATAGACTGGGTTGGAAGCCATATGCAAAAAATTTCAAGCCATGTGATCAGGATTCCCATAAAACAAGAAATCACCCCGGTAACCATAGAGACTTGTGCGAAGTGGATCGGGATAATTAGTTGGTAAGTGAGAAGGGGAATGACCAAATTTAGCTCACCAGGACCAGAACAAATCATCATTGTCTGGAGGTTCACTGAGAGGACTGAAAGAAATTCGGTAGACATGAAAATCACTCGGTTGGTAATAAGGCCAATTTAAGCAATTAGTAGAATACTAGTTGCGAAATTCAAGGTTGGTGAGGTTCACGTCTGTGGCCAAGAAAAGGTATGGAGCAGGAACTTGGTTCCATTGGGTCCTTCTTGCAGGTAGAGGAAGGGCTGTAAAAACCTTCTGGGAAATGATGGCATCAGAATTCTGAGATCTTGTTCTATTACAAAAATCAGTCCACTCTTGTTCAAACCTACTAGTTTCACTAAAATACTGGGGAAAACTGAGAAACCTTTCATTAGGCAAACTAGGACGTAACCTCCTTGAGGAACGAAGAGTCCATCCTTCGCTACGGAGTAATTCTGAAAATAAAACTAAAATTCATTAGTACTAGTGTCGATTTTGGTCCAACAGTCCACCG
Source organism: Gnetum montanum (assembly GCA_015680685.1). NCBI lineage: Eukaryota > Viridiplantae > Streptophyta > Gnetopsida > Gnetales > Gnetaceae > Gnetum > Gnetum montanum. The sequence continues at coordinate 359,364 of MNCI01000472.1, read as the reverse complement.
TCACGTTAAAAAGTTGTCTGCCACAATCTCTTAAAGTGGATCCGAATCCTAAAAAGTAGATCGTCCCAGTTGGCATCCATTAATGTAAGGCGGTTTGTAAGCTATAAATAGCAGTGTGTGTGTGCGTAAGGGCATATAGATGCAAGTAGCATAAGTGAGTCAAGTTCAGTATACTCACTATCGAATTCAAAGTTTGCTAAAAATAAACTCCATCGGATCAAACGTGTATGAGACACCTTTGTAAGATTTTTGGATTGTAGATACTTATCAAAATGTTTTAAATCACTCCGGACGATGAAACGTTGTGGTTGGAGGAATAGAAGGAATTTTTCTATGCCCTTGACAATGGCTAGAAGTTCTTTGTGAGAACTGTGATATTTCTGTTGTGCTTCATTGAACTTTCCAGAAGCATATCTACAGATCCTGATCGTATGGTTTTGTTCTTGTTTTAGAGTGGCGTCCCAAAAACATTCAGAGGCATCTGTTTTAAGGATAAATTTACCTTCTCCTGGAAGAAAGAGCGGAGGTAATTCTTGGCATGCTTGCTTGATCTTTTTTACAGCCTCAGTGCATGTAGGAGTCCATGGAGGAGAATGTTTTTGTAATAATATATTTAATACATCTCTTTCCTTAGCTATATTCTTAAAGAAACCAGAAACATAATTTATACATCCTAAAAATCGTTGTATCTGGACTTTATTCTCTAAGATATCAGGAAACTTAATAATACTTTGGACTATATGCGGTTGTAATTTTATAATACCGGCAGAGATTTCTAAACCTAAAAATTCGATATTAGACTGTCCGATCTTCATTTTTGTTGGTGAGAGGACAAGTCCATTTTTATCTATGAGGTCAGAAAAAATACGCAAATGATCTAGATGTTCTTTTACTGATTTGCTAAGAACTAAAATATCATCTATGTAAGCTAATATAAACGGATAAGAATGGAAAATAGAGTCCATCATCTTTTGTAATATGGATGGAGCAGTTTTGATGCCGAACGGCAAGACGTTGCATTCATATAACCCGCCGGGTACTGTGAAAGCTGTTTTCCAACGATCAGATTCCTGAACCTGGATCTGCCAAAATCCTGATTTTAAATCAAACTTGGAGTAAATATTAGTATGCGGTAGTCGTTGAAACAGATCGTCTTTATTTGGAATGGGATGTTGAAATGATTTAATAATATCATTCGGAGGTTTATAATTTTCCACTAAATGTTTTTTCCCTCTGACTAATTCGGCTCGTTTGTTTACAAAGAAAGCCGCACAAGCAAACATACTGGTGCTTGGTCGGATTAAACCTCTTTGTAAATATTCTTTGATCTCAGATTCACATTCTTTTCTGAGATTAGGAGACATTCCTATATGTTGTGCAGTAGACTTTACTTTTACTCCATCTTGTAATTCGATCTGACACCAATGTTCTTTTTTGTGACGAAATATAGTAGGGTCGTCATTTGCGAATTGGAATAATTGAGTTTTTATGTCTTCAAAACTTGGTTGATATTTTTCAATTTGGTTAACAATCCAAGTTTCCCTTTTTTGATTATATTTTTGGATTTTTTGACTTCTAAATTGTTGTCTAGCATTTATCCTAGTAAACTCATCTTAGTTTAATTTGATAAATTGTTTGGTAATCGTAATATCAAAATTTTGTAAATTGTTTGATCCTATTAAACAATCATAAGAAGGTGAGGGAAATTGACAGACTGTAAAATACATTATCTTTTTATCAGGCATTAGAATAGGTAACTTAGCTTGCTTTGTTAACAACCTTTTCTGGGTGTTGAAGGAAATGTGAGATGGTTCCTTTTCTTCCCAAAAACATGTTGGAATTGTTTCTTCTCTAGCAAGTGATACTTCTGCGCCTGTGTCAAATAAAAAATCTATAGTATACCTATGATACTTAGGCCATGATATCATAAAGGAACAGGCAGGTAAGATTGGTCGTGAAGTATTACAGTTTACTTCTAGTATTACGCTTACCTGTTTTGTTTCCTTTTCATATTCTGCTTGTTGCCAACTCTCTTCTTGTTGTTCTAAGCGTTCAAGTTCCTTTGAGGCCTGTTGAAGATACTTCTTTAGTTGTTTGATGCGAAATTGTCGCCACATAGAAGTTTGTATATCTGGTGTAACTTCTCTTTCTTCATTATGTGGTGTTTTTGTTTCATCTTTAAAGTCTACAATATTTGGATTCTGGGAATCTTGATATATACCGAATGATTCCTCGAGCATTTGCTTATGTGTTTCTATCTCATTTCGTTTAGATTTTACTTTGTGTTTGTAAGCCCTAAATTTATGTAATTCTTCTAAAGGAACCTTTTGCCATTTCTTTTCTAATTGGCGTAGTTGGGTTTTTAACATGGAATATGTTGGATCTCTTTCATAGAGATCATCACTTTCTGATTCTTCATTCATGTAAACATGATACATATACCCTGAAGAATCTGTATCATAATTTAAATCACCTGGTTCGTTGGGATAGTCAGGAATATCTTCGAATTCCATTTCACTGGAATATTGATCTGAAGATTCTAAGTAAATATCCCCGTTTGAAAATGATAAGTCAGAATCATATGTCAGGAAAAAATCATCTTCCGTAAGTTTCATTGTTTCGATGAAATTGATGCGTTGAGGATGATTATCCTTTTTTGGGCATTGGTTAGAATAATGCTTCCCTAAACAAATGAAACATCTGACTTCCTTGTTTTTATATGGCCCTTGTTTTCGTTTAAACATACCTTTAAAAGGTTTTTGTGGCCAATTTTTTCGTTTGATTTTTGGCTGAAATTTTCGTTTCTAGACTTTCTTTGGTTTTGAATATTTCTGTGATGTACATTGTGTAGGTTTACATACACATGGCTCAGTCTGTTGTTTTCTATTCCTACTTAGCTGTCCAAAATTATCTTCAGGACACATTTATAAACATAAGTCTTTACCTATTTGTTTAGTTAAGGATCCTACTAATTTTTGTGTTTTTTGCTGGACACACAGATCCCTTGTGACTTTTTCAAGGAATTGGCGGATGGCACTAAAACTCATTTCCTCGAGATCCTTTTCTTCATGTTGAAGTTGAGCTCGATAATAACTAGCAAAAGGCGTTGGAAGACATCCTAACAGATGTTCTTTTGCACCTACGTCATGTATGAGTTTTCCATAATAATACCATTCTTCCATGATGTCAAGGAATGGAGACATGTCCTGAATCTTATGTAATCTTGAACTATAAAACAACGTCCTATATGCACTATCCCTATCAGCTTTATTTCCTAAGAATTCTTTCGTAATAGCATTTAAGAAAATAACATGCGGATTGTTTAATAATTTTTTACGTACGGGAGCTTCTATGAAATTCCACCAACGTTTTAACATACCTTCGAAATTTAACGTTGCGTTGAGTATGGCATGTTCATATGTTTTCTTTTCTAAGACAATTTGTCTAGCGATGAAACCACTGATTTTATCAATCTCTTTTTGTCTTTCTCTAATAGATTTGTTGTCCATACTAAAATATGGTGGTGGTTTTTCTGATGTCTTTCGGATTTGCATAGCTGTCAAGTCTTTAGGATCTTGGAAGATCATACCTTGTTTTTGTAACATTTTCTTTTCTTCTTCATCTAAAGATCCTTCACTTCCAATATAAAGGGTCTCGTTATCTTCTTCATTAGCATTAATCTCTTCCTCCTCTTTTTTCCCTTTTTCAGATTTTGGAATTGTATGTACCGGTCGTCTTTTTGGTACATAAGTTGTTGTTGATTTTTTCTTTCCTTTAGGAGGAGTGATAGGTGGTGAATCTAAGTAAATACCATCTAGATCAGACGGATCAAGTTTCTTTTCTTTACCTTTAGATTTTCCATTTTTTTTCTTAGGAACCCATATCTTATGCAAATCTTGTACGTCTCTTTGTACTTCTTTTACTTCTGCATATGTCATTAAATTTTGGTCACTTACATAGGATAACTTATGGTTAGTCCAGTTATGGAGTTTAATGACTTCAGAGGGTTGTTCTATAGATGGCTTGTATTGCATCATATGTGCTACTTCTTTTTGTTCTTCCGTATTCATGTTGATCCTTAATAACTCATCACAATCAACACACCTAATGTCATGATCTATCTTATGTATATTCTTATGTGTACAACTTTGTGATGGTTTAATTGAGCATGATACATCATCGTCAGAACTAGCACTAGATGTAGAGACATCTTCTAAAACTATTTTTCCTTTTTGATCTGTTTCTGATTGTTCAGTAATGGGTACAGGTTTTTCTCCCTTTTGTTTTATGACTCTCCTAGGATCTAAAGTGATACCTAGTTCTTTGAACATTTTTCCCATCTTTTGTATTTTCTCCTCCTATTCTTCATAAGTTGATTTTTTTTTTTAAACAGGATTAATGGTTTTGTGGGTTTTACAGGTTTGGGAGCTTATGGATCATAAGGAAGGAGTTTTGGTGGTTGTAGTTCTACATAGTATTTTCGAGATTTGGATGATGATCTGAATAAAGATTTTTTAGGTCTTTTTTGCTCATAGTATTCTTTTAAAGGATCTTCTAGGTCTGGGAAGAGCCTATGGATCGGAAGATCTCCTGTGTTAATCTGTGTCCTATATTCTAAATTTGTTGAACCAACAGAGAGAGCTTGTTGGCCAAAAGGTAAGAGTGTTTGGATACTGACTGAACTAAATAATTTAAAACTTAACCTTGTACCTATTGTGCAATAAACACTACGATCTACAATATCAACGGGAATATAAGTAATAAGCATTAAACTATTAAACAAATGCCGATCTGAAAGCGAGAGAGTAAAGTTAGGAATCGCTATAATCAGAGCATCGGATACTAATCTACCATTAGCTTCGGTTATAATGGCTTCTTGAAACGATTTAAATCTCCTATCTATTAATGCAATCCAGTAAGGCTTTTTGAGACGATAGTTGAAGTGTGGATGAAGGTGAATAACAATTTCAGCAAGATGGATATATTGATAACCTGCTTACACACCAGAGAAAGTACTATTGCACACAGATATGCCATATCCCAAATCCCAAATCCTCAAAGGCTCTGATACCACCCTCAAAGTACGCAGCGTTCACATAACACATACGCTCATTTGAATGCAGACCAAATAACACACAGATATGCCAAAACAAATCATTTTATTGCACACACCAACATTTACAGAACTGAAAGGAATGCTTGTTCTAGAGCAAAGCGCATCACAGAATGATTTCTCTTTCAGTGGCGGAGAGAATGCTTAGTTTCTGAGCAGAGAGCATCAAGAAACTAATATCTTCTCCTTACAACTACTCACTCTTGCAGAAATAAACTCACACTTGCAGACTACTTGACTCACTTATGCTACTTGCATCTATATTCCCTTACACACACACACACACTGCTATTTATAGCTTACAAACTGCCTTACAAACCGCCTTACATTAATGGATGCCAACTGGGACGATCTACTTTTTAGGATTCGGATCCACTTTAAGAGATTGTGGCAGACAAATTTTTAACATGACGGTGGACTGTTTGGACCAAAATCGACACTATGTCCATCAGAATCGTCTGCATGGTTGTGGAAGTCTTCAGAGCTGTAATCATATTGTCCGGGAGAATCATTAGGCGTGCTGTCTGTGCTATCATTAGATTCTTCTGAGTGCTCGCCAACAAGATAAAGTTTGATTTCCTTTCCTGCAGAGGCACGATAGTCATCAATCCTGCGGTCCATATAATAGAGCTCCAAAGTGTACGGGACTTTTAGATGGATGTGAGGTACTCACCATATTTCCTTGAGAATTCTTTTCATTACTCTTCTTGTTCCAACACTCCTTTAGGTATCCTCTCTTTCCATAGTTGTAGTAAGTAATTTTTTTCTTTTTTCTTCTTGACTTGGATCTACCATGAATTTGGTTCCAATTGGGATCACATTCCATGGATATCCCTCTCATCATTGTTAAGGCCTCTACCTTGTTTGCCAACCTATCTTCCTTGTTCTTGTACCAACTTTCTTCTTCAAGAACCACAACTACAACCTCATCGAAGACAAGATCATTTAGAAGGACATTGTTGATCAAGTTAATGATGAGTTGATGATATGAATCAGGTAGACTTTAAAGTAGAATTTCTACATGTTCACCTGCATCTACTTTATAATCCAATGATGTGAGTTGAGTAAATAAAGTATTTAGGGTGTTGATATGTTTAGTTACCAATGAGGTTTCTGCCATACGAAGAGTGTAAAGTCTTCTCTTCAAGAAGATTTTGTTGTGGAGTGATTTAGCCTTGTACAACTTCATTAGAGTGTCCCATATTTTCTTCACTTTCTTCTTCTCTACAATACTTGAAAGAACCCCATCTGCTAGTGCCAAGTGTAAATTGGCAATAACATTACTATCCATTTCATTCCACTTGTTGTCATCTATGACCTCCCACGGCCTTTCTCCAATAGTCGCGAGGTAATTATATTTATGCAAAATTGCCTGTATCTTTATTTTCCACAATGTGAAGTTGCTTCCATTGAACTTCTCTATTTTTTATTTTCTATCCATTTTGGAAACTTTGTATGCATGATCTGAAACACTTCCGTGAAGTATGAACCTGGGCTTTGATACCATTATTATGGAAAGGGGATATATGAGGGATCTAAATTGAGATGAGGGAGGTCCCTTCTGATAGAGTAAAACAACTTAATCTTCTTCTGTAGATGTAGAAAATCAAAAAACAATAATAGAAAGTTTTATTGTATTTCTTGGAAATCACAGAGATTCAACTCTCAACTCTTGTGTATATGACCAATCCCAAGACAGACTTAAATAGCCACATCTAGGGTTATAGAATTGGAAACATCTAAAATTAACTGAGATAGATCTTCACAATACATTTAGAAGTCTTATCTCATCTTTAGGGAAAATTCTAAAACTATCAGATGGTAGAAACAGAAAATGTAGTTCATGAATAATAAATTGCTAATTCATTGCTATGATTTGCCACTTCACAGCTATTTTATCATGATAACCATGGCCAACATTTTCAACACACAACTACACATGAAGGTTGCTACTAATGTTATGCTAGGTGAAAATTTTTCATATCTTTTCAAAATGATTATGTTTAGTATGCATGAAGGTTACAGGGTGCCACTTAAATTTTGCTAATGCTATGGTCAATGAAAATTTTTCATATCTATCTGAAATAATTATTTTTGGTACAACATGCAGGGTATTTTTCACATCTATCTGAAATAATTATTTTTGGTACAACATGTATGGTTCTACTTAGTTCTTTGGGAAAGTGTTTTTCAAAAGGTTCAATAGTGTGATCAATGTTTTATTTGCAAGGAAGAATTACCATCAAGTTAGTAGTGGTGCTAGTGGTATTGAACATTAAACATAGTACTTTTAGTTGGATAAGGTATGCTTCATAAAAATTATATATGTTAAAATCAAACCTAATACGAGACTCTACCACTAAACTAACACTTAAATGTTAAAGTAATTTTTATTAAATTTATATTTCACTAATTTTAATCAATTTAATGGCCTCAGTGAACCTATTCCAAAAATCACAATAGATGAGATCTTTTAATAGCCTCTCTTTTAACATAGGCCCAAGCATCTTGACACATAAGTTGTGGTAGAATAGTTTCTCAATGTTATGACATTAAACAATGAGGTGTTAAACTTAGTGATAAAAATGTTAGTTTATAAACCTGAAGTTAGATTTAAAGTGAGTAGCATTGTGTCATGGAATTTAAAAAAATTCTATAAAATCCAAAAGAGTGAGGTTGTAGAAAAGGTGGTGGAGGTAAACTGTAACTATAATTATAGCCAACTTAGGTCAATTAGGGATCTACTCATTCCACCAAACTTAAAAGATATTGTAGGAGCTTCCTATAACAATTAATGTCTAGGTAGACATCCTTTCATGCATGTGTTGCTTGTGGTATGGGGAGGAAGGGCTAGAATTAAAACTAGATTACCATGTATAGCTCCAAGACATATAATGAACACAAAATTTTATAATTTTTTATTTAAATATAACAATGTGTCAAATTAGCATTCTTGTTAAAATTGAACTTATGATATGCCAATTGCAAATAACATGTATCTAGTTGCACATATGCAAAGCCTTAACAACTATTAGTAGAGTGACCAAGGAATATACAATTAACTAGTAGAAAATAGAATGAGGCTATTGTCAAAAAGATAGTAAAATATAATTTGCAAAGGTATAAAAAAACACAAAATACACCTCATGATCCTCGTCTTCTAAGCATAATTTTAGGATATGAATGCACCAGGACAAAGATAGTTTTCTCTTATTTTTTCATGTGTCTTCCCCATGATCAAACATCATGATAGTGAACCTCTTGTAGAAGCTATCTTTTTTATTTTTCCTTTTTTCTAATGGTGTGCTAGAAAGATCTATTCAAATGAGCTAGTAGAAACTAGCATTTCTATGCTCAAGGATCACATCAAAAGTCATCTTGGAAAATTTGTAGCTTGGTTTCTATTTAGAGGATAGAAGATAGAGAAATATTTGCACAAAGATGATTACATAAAGGTCTACATAATGAAGATAAAGTAAAGAAGTTCCTTTCTGGAAAATGTTTTTTTATTTACGACATATTGGAGAAGAAAGTTGTCATGAAAAGTACAAAATAGATAGACAAATGATTAACATATATCAAAATGATTAAATGATTACCCTATCTTATGTGAATCCTAAAGAAAAAGTAACAAAAGTGAAGGTAGCAGATATAGTTACTAAAGAAAAAATAACTAAAGTCAAGGTAGTAGGTATGGTAAGTAAAAAAAATTAACAAAAATGATTAAGAAAATTTTAAGGTACCTATAATTAAAAGTGATTATCAAAAGTCAAGGTAGTAGGTATGGTTGGTTGAAAATTGATTCAATTATTACTTTCACAATTTCAGATCATTTCACTTAAATATTTGTGCAAAAGCACTCCAAAAAGACTAAAATAATATTTACCATTAATTTGCATAAAGGCTGAAGGTTAAAGGCTAAAGTTTGAGCAATAAAATATCAAATCTATATTTTGTATGATATCAAACGAAACTATTCTAACTTGACAAAAAATGCTAATGGATGTGAAAGGTACACTCACCCCTGTAATAAGCATCGTTTCCATACACTAATAATTGTAGTTAAGGTATCTTTTTTTTTTACTTCAATTCCAAATTCCAAAGAACTACAAATAAGTTCAAAGAAGTTAAGCTGACAAAAAACCACAACAACCAATTGATGTGAACCCTGATGGCTCTTTTTTCATGTTCTTTAACTTTTTTGCTCATGATCAAAGTCTACTAAGTTGAAAAAGACATTTTCTAATTTTATTAGAATAAGGGCATTTCGAATTTGCAAAGGCAAAAGAAAATTTTCCACTAACCTAAAATCACACCAAAATAAGTGATGTCCATGCTTACAAGATAGAAATGTTGTAACCAAAATAATTTCATAGGCTTGTACTACCACCTGTGGGGATAGTTTAATGTAAGCATATACCTTTAAATTTAACATCTACATCATAATGGAGAAAGATATAATGATGATGATGTTTTTCTTGGGAAAATTTAGGCACCATGTGCTTTTGTACAAGGTGTTTGCACACACAGACCATAGTGCAATCCAGTTCCTAATGAATAAGCCAACGGTGAGTCTCTGTGTCATATGATGGCTAGTGATCCTACAAGAATTTGATCACACTATGATAGATAAAAAGGGAACCAAGAATGTGGTCACTGATCACTTGTCTCAATTGATATGGTACAACAAAGAGGAGGAGAAACCACTTTTAGATCAGTTTCCTGATGAAATCCTCTTTGTCAGTGTTATAACTGAACAAATGCCCATTGCAAAAAACTAGTACAATGACTTTCTCATCTACCTGCTTACTTAGGAGATGTCACAGGAGTGGAACAATAGTTTCTTCACTAAGAAAAGCACTTCATGAAAATCAATGGACACCTTTATAAGGTGTGCACTAATGGCCTAGTTCGTTGGTAGTACCTGATGCTAATCAACTACACATGCTCGAAGATGCTCATGAGGGTTCTTGTGGAAGCCACTATGTTGGGAGATGCACAACCATCAAGATACTCATGATAGGGTATTATTGGCCAACACTTTTTAGGGATTCTCACCACTTCATCCACTACTGTGAACATTACCAACATGATGGTGGAATGACCGCTCATATGGGGAAGCCTTAGTAGTGGATCCAACCACTAAAGCCCTTCAATATTTGGGGCATTAACTTCATGGATTTTATCACTCCCATGTCAAGTAGAAAGGAGTATATTATAGTAGTTGTTAACTACTATACAAAATGGGTAAAATTTGCAGCCATCATCAATTGCACATCTTCTATGATTGCTTTGTTTGTACAAAAAATATGTTGTAAATAGGTTTGGGGTGTTGCATACACTTATTTCTAATAATGTTACTCATTTCACAAGCACTACCTTTCAAAAACTCATGCAATGTTTGGGAGTTGAACATAAATTAATAACACCTTACTACCCCCCCAAGCCAACAATCAAGTAGAGGTTACAAATAGAGAAATTACAAAAATACTAACAAGAACTATTAGTAAATATAGGAGAGACTAGGGCACAAAATTCAATGATTCCCTTTAGACCTACTAGTCCACTTGGAAGCTTCCTATTGGCTACTCTTCCTATAAGCTTGTGTATGGAAAATTACCAACACTTCCAATCCAAATAAAGCTCTATACATTATCAACAACTTGTAATGTTGACCTTAACCTAAGTCTAGCACAAAAGGAAATACTAATGAATCTAAACTTGTTAGACAAGAATCATTTGGTAGCCTTGTCATCTAATGATGTGCACAAGACATTCAACAAGAAATGACATGATCTTAGAATTAGGAAAGTAAAATTTCAACTAGGATATAGGATCCTATACCAAAATCCCACACACATGCCATAAAGAACCAAGTTCCAAATGTTGTGGGAGGGGCCTTATATTATCTATGAAACCTTTTCCTCTAGGGCCATGTTAATATACAAACCTAAAAGCTCAAATAAAAAGTTTCTGGTCAAAATGCAACAAATAAAACCCTTCCATGAACCCAAAAGAGCCGGTGACAAAAATACCTAAATGGATGGACATGCATGCATAATTTTTTGAATCTCCTCCTTCCAACTCAGTCATGGAGGAGATGACCATCCATGTTAATCAAACGTGTGGCTTCTCATTTTTTTTTCTTTTTTTTTGTTTTACATTATTTTTAGTACATCTTCCATTTCTTAAATATTTTACACTTTATTCTATATTTTACTTTAATTGGGTTGGATTTATTCTATGATTTTTTTAAATTTTATTTTTCTTCTTTATTGTTGCCAAGACTAATTGCAACTACAGTTGTCAATTGGTGGTAGTTTATAGTGTAATGTTATTTGATTGCTAATGTCTAGATTCTATCTTTGAATTTTGGTGTTAATAACTAAGACATGGTTTCTTTTTCATGATAATAGGTAGTGAGTCCATGTCATCCACCCATTCATGAAGCTCTATGGCATTTCCTTATTTTGGAAATATGCGGTCCCTTATTAAATGAAACTTTTTAAAAGAACTTGTGGCCTTGGTAGTTTTCAAACTTAGGAAGGATTAAATGGATAGATAAGGATGTAACTTCAAGGGGATTTGATGATCTTTGTACTTTCCTACCCTCTTGGGTGCATGAATTTTTCATGGATTTCTTGCCATTTTGTTGTTGACCAATAATAGCAAGTTAAGTCTTTACATGGTGTGGTTCCCATAAAAAAAAATAATAATGGGAATTCCAAGCACACCCCTTAGGAAAAAAACAAGCTATAAGCACTGGTTATGGAATTAGAAATACATGTTACCCATGCTTGAAGGTCCCCTCTAACTAAGGCCCATCCCACTTCCTTCTTCACTTTTCTTCTCTTTTAAGAATGGTGATTGATCTATGGGGATGCTCTTGCGCCTTAAGGGGGTGGACTGTTCTTAGTGTGTTGATGCAAAGTCACTAAAAGTGGTTGGTTTTGATTTAGACTAAGGATGGGTGTTATCAGGACATATTAACCATGAAATCAACAAGGAACTTCATGTAACCATGATATGAGACTCCATTCAACTCTCCACCTCATCCATCTATGCTTTCCATATCTCACCTCAATGCCTCTTTTGATGTTTTGTTCAATGTCTTAGTTTGATGTGTCAAAGTTCTTTAATAGTTTCTTTGGTGATTTGATACTTAACTAACCATAACCATTAATCACCCATGGGGCCCATGGACTTCTTAGTTTAAGGGCATGTAAGGGAATCAAGGGCATGAGCCTGCTATGGGGAGGACCCACTTGCATACCCATTGGTTTAGCTAGTTAAGTTCTTCATCCTTTAGGCATGTTTGCATTCAAATATTTTGCATTCCATGTTTATTACATCTAGTTGTGCACTCCTTCATGGAATTTCTCTATTATTCTCCTAATTAAATCTCCTATTTTGTGAAATATCTAGTCCTTTTCATGCATTTCATCATGTTCTAGGATTCTTGGGCTTGTTTTGGACTTCAATTTCATGTTAAAACTCTTTGTTTTCCCCTTATTTTTAATAATGAAAATTTTGTCTATTCACTACGTTGACGGGATCCCGTTGATGTAGCTAGCCACATTGACATAATCCTATCGATGCAAGGAAAATATTCTATAAATAACATCCAACACTTATCAAAGTTTTGTCATTTTCTCTCAAATAGGGAAGGAGTTTTGCAATTTTCAAAGCCCAAAACCTTCTAGAGCCCATTTCTTTCAAACCAATTTTATGATTAACCTCTTTTTCCTTTTTTTGTTCTTGCAAATATTGGAGGTAAGCTCTACATTGTGGGGGTCATAAACCTTAGGTTTTTGACAAAAATTCTTTAATTTTTTTTCTAACTCCCACAAGGTTTAACTAATAAGATAATATTAAAATCACTAATTTAATGGTGTTAAATCTTTTCAACAAACTCTAGTAGACATTCAAATAAAATAATATTAAAATAATCAAACTTACCATTATCAAAACTTAGCCAAGTGTAATTAATCCAAAGAGATAAGGTACTTAAGTGTTATAAAGTTACACACCAAATGCTAATCCTTGATCATGTTGTAATTATAGAGGACACCAAGACCTAAGCATTTGCAAGAAAGAAGACCATCCCAACCAAGGGACAAGCGACCTAGAACTAGAAGGGACTAATAAGAACAAGCCCAAGAGTAGGTAGCTAAAATCCATGCAATGGGACCTCTTTGGAAAGAGCCCAAAGTGGAATCTATTCATCAAATTCCTCAAGTTGAAACAAAGTAATCCCACTAGGATGAGGCACTAGAAAGAAGGTCAAGCCTTGAGGTCACATTGACAAATGTCTACCCTAGGAAAATTTAGTCTAGGGATATCCAATGTTCAGTTCTCCAAGAATTAAACTTTGGTTCCTTCTTAGTCTTTGCCCTAGAAGATGTTAGAACGTAGTTTCAAAGCTATCCCATGTGGCCCATCATCACATCTAGCAAGAAGTGGTACATGGGAGAGACATATCTCTTCTGGAACAACAAGCAGTGAGATATCACTGTGAAGATCAAGGACATTAATGTGTCCTGCTTGGTGGAGGCCATCTCTCAGGAACTTGGGTTGCATAAAAATGGAACCAGTTTGGCAGAGATCTTAACACAAGTGAACCTAGAGGTCAAAAAGAAGTGGGTTAAGCAATGCTATGGAGTGGATCATAAGGAGTATGGTACACTCGCAATGGTAGAACATGCCTATTTCAAGATAGCAACTTACCACCTCAATTCGATGGTGAGGAAGAGGAAGATGACAACCTTTTCTACCCATGCTTACATTGCTCTAAGTGGGAAATTCCCCGTCAACCTTCCAAAGCTGATCTATTCTAATATAGAGAAGCAGTTCAAGAAAAATAAGCATGGGAGAAAGGCACTCTCCTTCCCATGCCTCATCAAAAAATTGTGCAAAAGAAGAGGAATAGCTTGCTATTCCAATGATACACTCACACATGCTCCTAATGCCTCTTGGGCTGAAATGATGAAAGATAAGGTTCCTACTATAATGAAAGAAGAGGATCAACCACCACCACCATCCACTAATGAAACAATGCTAAAGGCTCATGCTACCATGGAGTGCATGTAGAAGCTTCATGAGCAACTCTTGCAATAGTAGCAAGTATTTCCAAGTGGTGATTTGTTTGTCTACTGACCAGCCCTTGGTCACTTGAATAAGATAACTCGTACTATAAGCTGGTTGGAAGACACAGTGTTAACTTTCTCTACCTAAAGAATGTAGTCATCCATGCCCTCGAATCCTAGTGCCTGGGAGGTAACGATGTCCATTTCTAGATAGCAGCAATTTCTAGAAATCTTTAGAAACATTGCTACCTTCTTGATATGCTTTGAGTAAGGTGATGGAGTAATTGTTTTGGTGATGGTAAATCAAGGGTAGGAAACAACGGCCAAGGTGGTGGTTGATAGAGTGGCCAAAGCCCTTAATGTTCATGCAACATCTATGCTAGATAGTGCTATATTCAGAGATGTGTAGATGTCCGTAGGAGTGCCAAGTGGGAGATTTAGTGTAGCCTAGCACAAGGAGTTACTAGAACAATTAGTGGTAACTCGATAATCGATTCTAAATGTCTTTGACCTTTCAGATGATATCACTGCTACCTAGTCAACTTTATTAAAGGCAAAGAGCAAGTGCATCATTGCAGAGGATTGACTTGAAATAACTAGAGCTAAGAATCAACACTTGGCTATGGAAGTTGTAAAACTTAGAGATCTCCTTGCTAATCCCACTATACTTAGCCGAGGTATAAATAGGGATGAAGGTTTTTAGTAGCTTTAGTCCAAACATCAAGAGGATGTGTACATAAAGAAGTTGACAATGTTCGACTGGTTCTTAGTAAATGCCACCATCTACAACATTTAGAAGGACTTGTTGAAGGTTCACTAGGAGAATGCCATTCTAACCAAGGACAATCATCACTTGCATAATGTTGAGCTTCAGAAAGAATAAATGATTGAATAAATGAGACAAAAATAGGAGCAACTTGCTAAGGTGACCATGGATCTGAGGAGGTTGATCACCAAAAACCATAATCTCTCGATGGAGGAGGTCTATGTCCTTTGCCAAAAATCTACAATTGAGATCGCTACCTAAAAGAACAAGACCCTCAAATTTGAAAGGATCAAGAACCATTATAGAGACCAAGTTTACCTTTAAAAAGAAATCAATGAAAAAGAGATTAAATGGTAAGGGCACAGGTGAATGAGGTCCTCCAATAGCTCCAACAAGGAGATGATGTGTGGTAGCCCATCTTTGATGGAATGAATGCATACAATAAGATAGAAATCCACCTTAAGAATTTAAAAATTAAGGAGATGACAAAATACATAGAGCTTATCAACCTTTGATACGAAAACTTGGAAATTCTAACTACCAAAAGGCCAAGGTTAGAATTGGAGAAGTATGTAACTAGCTCATACTTGTATCAGGCCATGTTCATGCATCACAAGGAGACCAAGAATAAGCTAGAAATGGTAAATGTTTAACTTGATGTTCTTAGAGGGTTCTTCATTGATTAGAGATCAACTACTAGGAACCTAGCCCAAGGAATGAATGAATGCTAGGAACTATAAATTGTACTCAAGGCATTGATGTGGAATACAAAAAATTTGCAGTATAGTTCACCAATGTTAAGGAGTAGTTCCTTGTAATGACTTGTCCATGGGATATTCTTGTACTAGCCCACATTGGTGATGCTGCATGGACCATGTATGATTCTCAGAGTAAGGAGGAGAATTTGCAAGCATTTTTGGATTCGTTTTGTCTTCCACTAGTAGTTGCAACTATAGTCAAATAGCCACAACCATAGCCTCAACCATAATAGTTGCATGTACTAGAGGTAGGCATTTTAGGAACCTCCATTGTTTGGGATCGTTTGATTTTCTTTCTCTTCTTCAAGCCACCAAGGAAGTTGTATTGTTAGTTTTTATCATGGTGTTCAATTTTGTTGTCATGAATACATATTTTTGTAAAAATTATAAATTCATACACTTGGGCACCTAGCATTTGTTTGAGTCAGTTTGTGTGTCAGTTAGTTAGTCAATAATCCCATACTTGCCTAAAATTTTGCAAGACACTTGTTTCTCTGTTTGTTCACTTGAGGATGAGTTTTCATTCTATCATGGGGGTATGATGAGTCATTCTCATTCACTTGCATCAATAGGATCATGTCGATGTGATCCCGTCAACTCAATTGCATTGATGCATGGTTTGCTGTGTTGATGCGTATACGTCAATGCAGTGTCTATTTTTACCTATAAATATGCATACATCCACCACATTTATAGCATTGAAACATTAGTTGCTAGCTAAACTCTTGCATTTTTGTCTTCCCAAAGTTAGAATATTAAAGTTCCCATAGTAGGAGTGAGAAGTGTAGGGATATTTATTCAAGCACTGATGTACTTAAGCACCTCAATGCGAATGGCAATAAAGATGAGCTTTCTTCATGAACCTTACAACACTTGGACTTAGCTTAATGTTTACTTTACGCATTTATTATTTATGTATTTTACTTTAATGCATTTGATTAATTAATTAATTTTGGATAATTAATACACATAAGTACGACCACTTTGAGCATACATTAACGCTTGGTAATCCTAGTAATGCCTAATGCTTGATAACCTAGTAGCATTGCAATGTGTTTAGGATGTGTATAGAAAGTGGGAACAAATTCTTATGTTAGGATTAGTTAGTTAGATTAGTTAAACACTTAATTAATTTATCTTAAGCACTTAGGAGAATTAATGAAAAACATAAAATGATAAAAATCATATACCTCAGTTACACTTAACTATACCTTTGCACTTTCACAAGTGAAATTGAGAAGACAACGATCACATCCATTAGATTCACTACCTAGTCCTAGTGTACATAGAAAGCTAAAGTCTATAAAATTTGATCAGTTTGCTTAGTGAATGCTAGTGATTCATATGGTTGGGCATAGGGATTGCTCGCTGCTCATCAAAGTAGATGGATGAATACTTGACCATCCTAATCATTGGAACTCCTCAAATGTTGTACCATTTCTAACAAACATAAATTTAATAAGACTAGGATGTAGTGATATAATTTTTTTATTTTTTATCTTTATCAAAAAATTTAGAAGTGAAGGGGAGCCTATTTACATGTGTATGATTCTTTGTGATTAGCCATCATGAAGATAATTATATATTCATAATTCGTCATGCTCATTGAATTCTTGCAAAAGTAACAAATGAATTTATGAAGCTAATGCTTGAAGAAGAGTGTTAGACTTCAAGTAAGTAGTTATATACAATCATTAGTTTTGTAACTTCATGTGATGATTCATAACCACTCTTAATATATGATCATAATGTTTAATTTGAAAGCATCATAACCCTCTTACAAAATCAAGAAGTATTATTCTTTTATGAGGTGTGTAAGAGATAAGAAAAAGAATAAGAAGAATAAAAAGTAATTAAGAAATCCATAAGTAGATGAAAAAGAAAAGAAAAGAAAGAAAAAGATAATAAAAGGTTGAACATTGTAAGTGAAGTAAGACATGGATTCTAATGATTCATGGAAGTTCTGATGAACAACCATCATAACCCATGATGAACATTGTAGATATGATAGATGAAGATATCATCCAAGCATCCTTTAGTAGAAAACTAACAGTATCTAGTTAAAATGTAAAAGTGAGTTAGAATCCAATTTCCTAAATAGGAAGATAAGATCTACTATTGAGTCAATTATGAGCCTAATTGTGATATTCCAATTTTAAATGTCAATGATAATGGAAAATTTTCATTATTAACCTAAATAATATGAATAATAGAAAATAATGACATTTCAATTAAATGGATAAAGAAGAAAATAACTTTGATGATGATGATAATAATAGCCTTAAGGTTGTCTTCTTGTGATACTTAGGAGCCTTAGAGGCAATCTAGCACTTCCACCACAATTATGTCCTAAGATTGAAGGAATGATTTGTCCCTTCTTATCCTACTTCACTTGGCTCATATTACCATTGTTAGCTCTACAACTCCATGCAAGCATGACTTCTAAGTTGCCAGTCCTAAATGCCATAGGTCAAATCCCTAAAGGGTATCACAAATGATTAAAACTTCTCATAATGAGGAAACTCTTCATTTAGTTGTTAATTATATTATTTACATATAATACAACTCCACTATGTAATTAGGAATGAGATGTTACAATCTACCTTCCTTAAGAGACGTGCTCATCTTCGAGCTCCTCTTAGATATCTAATTGCTCAATAGTTGTATTTTTCATTTGCTCATCATCTTAACTACATCATTATTATCATTTGCATAAAACTATTTATATTAGTTTATAATACTTATTTAACTTAATAAATAAGTTTATTAATTATCATTATGTTCAGAAAGATGAGAATAAGAATTTAGAATGAACTCTTTGTTTTCTCATGTTTCTTGATCATAGTTTGACTATCGAATGCATACTTTTGTAATAGTTTTATTTTAAAGTTTCTTCATTCTTTGATCTTTGTTGCAAGATGTTTAAATTTGAAACTCATCTTTGATTTTAGGGGTAGTTTCTTTCATTCTAGTACATAGGATACACCATTTTTATCAAATTTCTTCAATGGGTTAACATGGAATACAATATGGATTTTTAGGTTTGCTATGAGGATTAATTAGTATGCTACTTCATCAATTCATTCTAAAATTTCAAAGGATCCACAATATCAAGGGACCAATTTTGTGTATTTTTCTAACTTTAAAGAACTTTGTTTTGGCTTGAATCGCAACAATACTTAATCACTAATCTAGAAGTCCTTATTAAGATGATGTTAGTTTGTGTATCCTTTGTATTTATCTTGGGTTGCTTATAAGTTTTGTTTTACTTTCATAATGATGTTTTCTATAATATTTAATTCTTCGTCTTTCTATTCCACTCTAAATGTAGGATTAGCCTAAGTTAATGATGTTTAGTAGTTTTACCCATACATAACTTCGAATGTGGTCCTATGAATCAATCCTTGACAATTTTTATTCCAAGTGAATTTTACCAAGTGTAAGTAATTTTTTGAAGTTGTGGATCTACTTCAAACATAAATTCTTAAAATGTCTTTCAAAATTTGATTAACTTGCTTGATTTAACCATTTATTTCTTAGTGGTACATTATGCTAAACCTTAATTAAGTTCCAAGCTTTTTAGAAAAGTTTTGTTAAAATTTTGAAATGAACTTTGATTCTTAGTATAATATGATCAATTTGGGACATTCATAAAATGAAATACTT
Organism: Gnetum montanum; assembly: GCA_015680685.1. NCBI lineage: Eukaryota > Viridiplantae > Streptophyta > Gnetopsida > Gnetales > Gnetaceae > Gnetum > Gnetum montanum. The sequence goes on along the minus strand of MNCI01000472.1, from coordinate 339,975 downwards.
CTCATATAAACTACAAGAGTAATTCATCTATCATGTTGATAGATCTTAAGGATATAAATTGAAACATCTTTGATAGTAGGTCGACAACTACTAGGATTGATTCATTCTCCTTCTTAGTCAATAACAATTGTTAGATAGTAATTTATACATTGTCTTGATTTGTAAAGTGTCATATTGAGTTAAGTCAGTATTCTTAACTACAGTGAGTCAAATTCTTACTCCTAGTATTAATTTTTAACATGACAAAGTCATTCATAAGTTTGTGTATTACGAAAAAAATTCATTCATAAGTTTTTTTGTTATGAAACAAAATAATTCGTAAAGAATAATTAAAATAATCTTATGAATTCATAATGTATGTGTTCCATTATGTCATCTGAGTGAGTCATGAGTCTTCATGAAATTAAAAGTCTAACTAGTCCTAAGTTTGTAAGCAAGTTAATTTAGAAAAGTTCTAAAGTATACAAGTGTAGTTATAAAAGTTATCCAAGAGAAACAAATTATTATGATAAAAAGATCAAAGCAAAGTTCTTTAGAAGAATTGATCCAGAAAGAGTTACCAGTTACAAAACTCTTATAGTATTATGAACGTATTGTAAAGTGTTAAGTTCTTTATTCCATTACCTTACTAAGTTGTTCTATACAATGTTATGTTAAGTTTAACATGGTATCAGAGTAAGGAAAAGGTAAAAGATAAAGTAATAAGTAAGAATCTCCTAGGAAAATAGAAATGAAAATATTGAAGATGTGACCAATTTCATGTACATCATAATATTGAAAGATGAAGACAAAAAATCTCTTGAGGTCATTAATTAAATAAGATTACAATTATATATACTTAAAATTTTATGATGAAGGATTATACAACCTAGGAACAAAGGATGATGATTATTTTATGAGCAAGTAGATTATGGCATGTTGTTTCTAATTTCAATTTCCAACTTGATGATGACTGGAAAAGAGATTAAAATGATATGGCTCTAAGAATTCTTTATACAAGTATATCAGGTGAGGTGTGTTATTTGGTTTATGGGATTAACACAACTATAAAGATTTGGGAATACCTATATTAGATGTTTGGATTCTTAGATCAAGAAATGGGTGTAGATAAAAAATTCACAAACTTCATCAAGGATATGAAAGAAATCATATTATAGCTTGAATGTAGAGATGAAGAAGTAATTAATGAAGAAGAGTAAGTTGTCTCTTATGAGAACTTCATAACATGTATAAAAGATTTACCCAAGCACTTGATGCCTTGGGGGAAAAACCATATTTTCCAACATTAATAGCCAAACTGTAGTTACAAGAAACTAAGATGGATTTATAAAAAATTGAAGAATATAGAACACGTTATGTACATTCCAAGGAATAGACAAGAAGAATGTTGAATATAGAATTAGCATTACGATGATAAATAGGGATCAAGATTTGATAATCATTCTAATCAAGTCAAGACTTATTCTATTTGTAAAAAATGAGAATACGAACTTAAGGATTATTGGTTCAATCTTCAGAATCCTTTATAGTTCAATGAAGAATTATCAGAGAAAATATGGATTGACAAAATTGAAATACGAACAATAATGATAATCAAAGTAATTATCACAAGAATGAAGCTAATCTACTTGAAGATAAAGTAGTCTCTATCATTAAAGATGTTACAAACAAAGATAACGTGATTAAAGTGGAGCCTAATACTTAGTGCATTGATTTTAGATGTTCCAAACATGTATAAGGGAATCATAAGCTATTCAAGAATCTATCCAGTATAAATGTTGGTGAAGCTATGACACCTAGAGGGGGCTATATGCAAGTACATAGGCATTGAAGGCATCAATATGAAGATTGTAGACTAATTAATTTGGATTAACAATGTATATTATACCCTAGCACTAAAAGAGCATAATTTATTGTTAGTATTAGAATTGGGGAAAGCTAGACACAAGATTATCTTTGAAAAAGATCAAAGTAAGAATGTTAAATATACTAGATTAGAAGGTGGATCACAAAAGAAAATAGTTAAAACCAAAGAAGCAAATGAAGTATTCAAGTTACATTTAGTTAGAGAGGTTATCTATACACCAACTCATAAAACTCAAGAAGAAAAACTATGTCATGCTAGACTTGGTCATATGAATAGAGGATACATTCCCAAATTATTACAATCTTCTCATGGATTATCTCACCTAAACTTAAGTAGTGATATATTATGTAAATCATTTTCCATGTGTAAACAAACCGAAACCACCTTTTCACGCACAAGAAATACTACTATAAAATCTGTGCTAGAGATTATACATTTAGATGTGGGTTTGTATGACATTGTAATATCATTGGGTAGAGATAAATATTTTATAACCTATATCAATGACTACACACACAAACTTTGGGTATATATCATCAAATTCAAAAATAAAGTTCTTGAAACTTTCAAGCAGTTACAAATTGATAATGAAACAAAGTATATGAATAAAAAGTTTCAAGATTACCTTACAAATGAAGGGATTATTCATCAAAAGACTATTCCATACTACCATGAATATAATTATGTAGAAGAATATAATAATCAAATAATAGGTAAAATGGTTCAATGTATATTAGTGTAATCAAAACTAGATGAAAGTTTTTCAGGAGAAGCTACCAGAACTAAAGTACATATTATTAATAGAAGTCCAACATTATACTTATGTTTTAAGTATCTTGATAAAGTGTGAAGTGGAAAGAGATCCAATCTAAAACACTTCAAAATTTTTAATAGTAGAGTGTACTATCATATTCCATCATAAACTAAATTAAGCAAACACCCAAGTGAAGGGTATTTTGTAGGGTATGGTCTACATACAAAATGATATTGAAGGATATTTTATAAGGTATGTTCTAAATTAGAAAAATTAGTAATTACTAGAGATATGGTATTTGACAAAGAAGAAATATTAGAAGAAAGATCCAACAATGAACTTACAAAGATGATACTAAAATTAGTACTAATCATTACTTAGAAGTATGCATAGATGAGTGCATTCCTAATAATCAACATGATAATCAAAACATAGAAAGGACCCTTGGATGATTCGCCCATAGAAAATAATTCTAGGAACATTGAAAATGCTAAAGCTATCAAGATAACGAGATCTAGAGAATGGAAGCAGATAATTAAAAATCTGGGAGATCGGGAAAGTTTGGATACAACTAAACAAAGACTTATGAGAATTCAACATAATGAATTGCATTGTAATGATATTATTACTAACATTACAATACTTGACAAAGAGATTTCTAAATTAGTTGTACAAGCCTTTATGATGGATCTCTAGAAGAAGGCAATGGAGGTAGAAACTGCAATGATGGAAAAACATGGAGTATGTGAATTAGTTTCATATTCAAAAGAACAATAATTCTTAAGAATCATTGTGTTTTTAGGACTAAGTTGAAAGAAGATGGAACATATGATAAATACAAGGTAAGACTGGTTGCAAAAGGATTTTTACAAATTAAAGGTATTAACTATGAAGAAAAATTCTCTTCTACAGCAAAAATGGTTACATTTAGGATAATGATATACATATATGCTAACTTGAAATGGAAAATTTGTTAAATTAATGTCATGTTAACTTTTATTTATGAAGATTTACAAGTAGATATCTGTTGTCACATCAAACCATTCCATTGAGTAGCACTTGAAGCTAATGTAGTTAAATAACCAAATGAGATTGATACATCTAAGAATTTATGAGAAGTGTCTTAGGAAGTTAATATGAATTTTGAATTGAGTGGGATTTCATCTAAAAACATGAAACTAGATTCTCCCACTAAAAAGATTGAAAAAGAAATTGTTTTAGGTGGAAAAAATGAAAAGTTCCAATTGGTTTATGTACACTGATTGTTGCAAAGGTTATGTAGAAATTATATTGTTTTGGAAGTTTCCAAGATTGCAAACTCCAACAACGTTGAATCTAGGAAAACTCATGATTATTGATGTTGATTTTTGCAAGAAAATATAGTGTTTATATTATCATGTATTGCACTAATTGATGTGATGAAGGTTAAGAGTTACATCAACAAAATGACTCTTTGTTTGGAGGATTATGATGTTCAAGTATCTAATTTTACTGAACTATTTTTCATGAATTTTAAATGAGAGGGAATAATTTTATATGTAATTTACTGCTAGGTATTTCAAGTTTCATATCTATCCATAATATATCTAAAGATCACCTCTACAATATCATACAACTTTTAATTAAATGATAAAAAAATGGGAAGTTTCATAGAAACGTTGTGCCATCAATATTACAAGGCAATCAATAAAAAGAAGAAAAAACAAACAATTGGTCAATCTTGTGTATTACCATTTCCTAGTTAAATTACACTAAAAATGGATTTTAAAAAATATCAGAATTTTTCAAAAGTTATGAAGATTCAGTAGCCAAGATTGTTGCAACCAGTCCCATTAAGATTCCTAACAAGAAACAACCACAACGTTCATCTTAAGATGGCCCTACCTATTGGAGACAAGTGGTAGATCCTGCCTCTTGTCATGCCTCTTATTTAAATTCACCTTGAACCAGCTACTTTGCCATTGCAAAATCAAAGCCATTGGTTATTGCAACTACAAAACAAAAAAAAGCTCCTTGTAAGCACCAAAATTAAACGATGAAACCAATGGAAGCCTAGACAAGAGAATTATCTCTTATAATACTAATACTAGTGTAGAGCTTAATTCATTGTTTGAAAATATATGTGATGCAAGAAAATCTAAAAAGGTCATACTCTACAATCATTCCTAGAACGATGGTGATGGAGCCCAAGGAAAAAACTACCTTTGCTTCCAAATGTGCCACCAGGGTTTCTACCACAAAAAATTGTTGTTGCTACCTACACTTACAAAGAACAACATTTGTAGCACCAAGAAAATGACAAATGCAATGTAGCAAAATGAAAACCCTCATTTTGACACCTGTCACATGTGTGAAAAGCAATATGATCAAATGTTAGAACAATGTAAAAAGGTTTGTGTACTAATGCAAAAGAGTTTGTACTAAAAATATGGACATAAGGATATGATGTGGGTTTTTATAATAATTTACATATACAAAAGAGAGGAAAAATATGGTTACTTACAGAAAGGAGAAATTTATGAGATATTTGTATGATTGAGACATTTGATAAATGTAATTCTCTATTGGATTTGAAATTCCTCATGGGATTTGTAACTTATTATGATAGTTACAACTAAAACTCCAAGATATTTATGGCTAATTTAACTTTTCATTACCAAGAAGACACTTACCAAATGTGGCTTAAAATTCTCATGGAAGCTATAACTCCTAAGGTGGTTATAAATTTATGTGCCTAAGATATTTGTAAAACCCATAACTTTTCATGATTATTGTAACTACCTTAAGGTCAATATAAAAGGACCTTCAAAGGTAGATTTGGAAAGGATTTTTTAAGAAGATTTTGGAAAAGACATCTAAAGAATTCTTGTAAGATGGCTTGTTGAAGACATCAATTTGGCTACTTTGTTTTAATCCTATGAATTTATTTCTTCCCATTTTGTTTTAGTTGCTTAGCTAATGGTTTATATAGTATCATGCTTGGCATTTAATTTTGGTTTTTATCCTAGGTTGCTTTTATAGCTCTATTTTTGTATAATATTAGATTGTTATAAAATTTTCCATAGAAGATCTCATGTTGTTGGAAGCCTTAAGAGCAATTTAATACTAGTGTCTTAATGAAATTGCCTATTTTGAGCATAGAAGATTTAGGAAAATATTTGGTATTTTGATGGGACTGAACTGGCTTCTTTATTTTTAAATTTTATTGCCTTGGTATTTCAATCAAGAAATTGTCAAATTTTTTGAAAGCTCTATTGAATGCAATCTTTGACATCTATTAACTAGCCAAAATATAGACTCGTACTTTCTTTCTTACGCAACAATTTTTGGTAGTATAACAAGATTGTCTTTATGAAATTGCTTGAGCTTAAAACATTTAGAAAATTCGTAGTTATTGAATTAGGAATAGCTTAATTATAAAGTGTTTACTTGTATTAATTTATCCTGCTTAAATATTTGAGGTTTTACACAAATATACTTTCTTTTCTTTCTCTTTCTAAGTCCATTGAATCTCACTCTATTTCTAGTTTTCTTGTATAACTTTTTCTTTGGTGGAGATTAGGAGTAGATTAGTAGAATTGTTCTTAAATATTTTTGTAAAATTTTATTTGTTACAAGTAGGTATTATAAGGACCATATAGACTAAGTTATTGAACAAAATAGAAATCTCCAACAATTCACAGTATTTGACAAAGTTAGCTGAATCTCTTTATGATAGCCGATTACAATTTTATACATGAACCAACCATTTCAACATTTACAACAGTAAACACGTACTCACATCTAGTACATTTCATAACTACTGAGTTTATTTGGAGGTATCTGGGCCTTGGTGTTGCCAAAGACCAATAAGCAACTAAACCTTATTTCAAGAAGCTTCGTTGGTGGTTGCATCTCAAATGGTTGTCAACAACTCTTTTGATGCTAGAAGGGGGACTAAAGATTTGTCCTCTATGTTCATAAGCCTAATAGTCCTAGCACACCAACAATTCTTTATTGCTAGTAGGGCTTAGAAACTAGATACTATTCTTAGTTCATGACCAAATAGAGCGATAGTCTGGAAGATTTCAAAGGTTCCAAAGAAATTCTTGATTTTAAGACTAATTTTTCATTAGAAAAAGAGCAAAAGAAAAAGGTTTTTGAATTTGGCACAAGTAGTGGAGTAAAGACCAATAGAATAAGAAGATCACTCCTTCTATTTTTTTTATTAGTCTATAAGAGAAGATCAAAGAAGTATAAGAGTTCAATGATCAAAAGAAATTCTAATAAGATGGCAAATCCTTGGCAAAGAGTTACACCATTAGGATTTCAAAACTACAACAATATTCCCAAGGTAGTTTACAAATATTTTCCTGAGCCTTTTATTCGTGAAAAAGCTTACTTGGCTAAAGAATACATTCACATATTTGAGTTAGCTTTAGCTTATGCAAATGTTCAACATCAAGATTAAGCTTGTAGGTTGTTTGAAGAAAATTTAAAGGATATGGCTTAAATTTGGTATTCAAACTTTCCAAGAAACAATATCACAAGTTGGGATGATATGAAAATTATTTTCTTGGTCCAATTTTACAATCAATTAGATCAGCAACAACTATACTATGGGCTAGTACAAGTTATGTAAGAAGTTAAAGAGTCAATTAGAGATTTCAATATTAAGTTTCAATGAATTTGTGGACTCTTTCAAAGAAAATATAGATCATCATATGAAGTGCTTAGAGATACTTATATTAAAGCTATGAATCCCAATATTTCAATCTGGTTGAGAAGAAGTCCAAACTTGTTAACACTGAATGACTACTTTAGTGAAGCTATACAAGTAGGAAAACAACTGAATTTGAGCAATGAAGAGATTATCACAACTCAAAAAAGAGAAGAGAAAATGATGATTCCTATGCAAGATTTTTCTCAACTTAAAGCATTACCAGGTCCATCTCACATTAAGATAGAGTAAGAATCTAAAAGCAAAGAATTTGTAAAAGGACAGTTGATGAGAGACTTATCCAACAAAATAGTGAAACTAGAAAAAGCTTTGGCAAAAGTTAAAATCGAGGAAAAGAAAAATAGAAAACATAAACATTAAGATACTAATTTAGTGGAAGATGAGGATGAAAGCCATCTTATCATGTCCAACTTTCTTGATATCGAATTAGATAATGAGCTATCTAGTGTTCATTATTCATGCAAATATTCTAACAATGGATCTAGTGATACTTCTTCTCTATCAAGTTTCAAAGAAATATTGTTAGATGAAAAGTGTTATACCAATGAAGAAAATGGGTATAATATGAGATCAAAAGAAAGATTCACTACTTCTAGTCCTACAAACATTATTTTGATCCATCTACTAAGAGTAAGGTTTTTGAATCAAATAGAAGAGAAAAAATAAAAATAAAGAAAATCAAGTAGAGTAAACTACTCAAAATCAATCTTTAAATAAATGGATGAAGAAACCAAGCTTTTGTGGAGATGGAGAATATGATTTAATTGAAGATATTAAACACATTAGAGTAAATATTATCATACATCAATTGTTATAGATAGGTGATCTACAAAGAAAGGCTATAGAGTTTATTAAAGATAATAAGGGAGTTGGAGAATCAAAGTTAAGCTATGGATCTAACATTGACAAGATAAAAGAAACTAGCTATGCTTGTACTCTTGATAAAGAAGATCCTCCTTTTCTTTTGATAATGAAATTAAAGGACAAATATCTTCACAATTGTTTGGTTGATTATAGAGCTACCTCTACTATTATGCCATTATCTATATGCAGAAAACCTAGTTTGATTCTTGAAAAATCAAATAAGAAGATTATTCAAGTAAACAAGAGTACAATGAAGATTCTAGGTCAACTACCTAATGTTCTATTAGAAATTACTTTCGAACCTTGTGTCAAGATTAGAGTAACTATTCAAGTGGAAGATATACTAGATTCACATAGTCTTTTGTTGAGTAGAAGTTGGAGTAATAGTTTCTCAGGTTATATATCGATAGATTATTCACACATGTGGCTACCTTGGAAAGGGGAACCAAATCAAATTTACATATATAGTAAACTGTTAATGGTTGAAAACTTTATTTCAAATGGAAAGAACAAGACTATTGAAACAAGAGCTTTCAAAACCAAAATTTACACTTCAAGAAATTTATAACTTGGAGAAAGAAGAATCTCAAGGTGAGAGCAAGTGGGAACTGTACTTTGATGGTTCATGTAACTACAAAGGTGTAGGAGTTGGATTAGTTTTACTAAAAGAGGATTCCCCAAAAGTATTCAAAGTAATTCATCTATCTTTCCCTTGTACTAATAATAAAGTTGAACATGAAGCTTTGTGTATTGGAATCAAAACAACATTGGGAAAAGGAATAAAGGTAATCACCATAAAGGGAGATTCAAGATTAGTTTGCAAAAAAATTAAAGGTAATTTTGTAGTAAAGAGTTCATTCTTGCAACCCTATAAATAGTTTTTTTTGGCAAAATGTTGGATCAATTTCATGACTACCAGAACATATAGGTAAAGAAGATAATCACATAGCATATGACTTAGCAAAAGTAGCATCATCATTAGATGTAAAAAGGATAGAAAGTTATGAAGGTGTAAAGATTGAGAATGAACATCAGTTATCAATACCAAATAACATAAAGTATTTACAAGTATTTAAAGATGATGGTTAATTGCTTAGATTCTTAAGAAATAAATAAGAATTTGAAGGTCAAATCATACTTGAAATAATGTCAAGGTTTAAGACAAATTCCATTCCCAAAAAAGTGATTGATCATGAACATGAATTTAGTAAAAATCAACTTACTTGAAAGGATATATAGAATCTAGATGACCAAGCTTATGAAGCAGTAAATTTTAGATCTACTGAGATGCCAAAGATGTTAAACATCACATAGGAAAAAGATTCAGTCTTCAAGAAAAATTTACTATTACTCCTAAAAAATAGTTTGGAAAATTTTGTTTGGTCTTATGGTGATCTTAAAAATTTTTGACCAAATGTGATGACACATAAAATTCCTTTGGTAGATGGTTGTAAGATAGTTAAGCAAAAACAAAGAACATTTAATCCATTATTTGAACTAGCTATGGAAGCCAAGATTAAGAAGTTAATGCAAGCTTGAATTATATATCCAATCCAATATTCGACATGGCTTGCTAACCTTGTACCAATAAGAAAGAAGAATGGTGATATTAGGCTTTGTGTGGGTTTCAGAAATTTGAATGAAGCCTTGGAAAAAGATAAATACCAACTTTCTAGAATTGATGAAATGTTGATTAAAGTATCAATTTATCAAGTATATTCTTTCTTAGATGTTTTTTTAGGCTATAATCAAATTGTGGCAGATAAGAATCATAAATATAAAACAATAGTTATCACCAAGTGGGAAACTTTTGCTTACCAAGGAATTCCATTTGGATTGTCAAATGCCAGAGCTACTTTTCAAAGACCAATGGATTTAGCCTTTAAAGGTTTAATAGGGAATTCATTGTACTTTATGCCCTATAGTTGTAGTGGCTGCGGGGTAGGGGGTGCGATTGGCACTAGGGTGCATTTATTGTGTTTTTGCATTTTGGCATAGGGTAGGGGCAAGGGGAATTACATGCCCTGAGGGTCGTGATGTGTACTTTTCAAAGACCAAGGGGCATTTGCAACACCATCGGCCAACCTGAAGGAGCTATGAGGGTTACAAGGTATACTGCAGTTCATACATAGGTTTATTGCACAATTAATTAACAAGTGATAGGCAATGCAACATTTGGTCAAGAAAGGAGCCGACTTAGAGTGGACAGCTCAATGCCACAAGCATTTGAAAACCTTAAGCAAGAGCTAATGCAACTTCCTATGGTTTACCCTTTGCAAGGAAATAAACATTTTTACATCTACCTTGCGACTTCTGACATGTCCATCACTTCTCTACTTCGCCAAAAGTAAGATGATGCCATAGAGGTCCTAGTTTACTACTTTAGCCAAGTATTAGTAGCCCATGAAGCAAAATACAATGATGTGGAAAAGCATTTCCTTGCCTTAGTATTCTCGTTGAAGAAGTGGAGGCATTACCGTTTTTGTAGTTAAGTGAATATCATTTCCAAAAAAGAAAAAAAAACATACTCTAAGTAATCATAATGAATATCTACGAAAGTAGTTACATTGCATGATGGAAAGCAATAATAGTGGATTTTGACCTACACTACATTATGAAAGCCTCAATTAAAGGTCAAGCTATAGCTACACAACTCACAGCTTCATTTGTAAACGATCAAGCAACCATTGACTCTGAGTTCCAAAATGAGCATGTTAACAACATTAGCCAAGTGCTTGACAACTATGAGGCATTTCTACATTTTGATGAAGCTTTAACCTCCTAAGGGGGTAGCACCACTACCATTATCACATTTCCCTCTAGGGAGATCTTACCCTTCACATATCATTTTGCATTTCCTTACACTAACAATGTGGTGAAGTACGAAGGTCTCTTTCAAGGCATCCTTACAACATGAGACCTAGGGGTCGAACACCTAGCGATCTGAGGCAACTCACAATTAGTAGTCAACTACGTGAAAAAGGATTAGGCCTACAAGGCCCAACATTTATAGCCTTACTATGACCTAGCAAAGAACTTCTCAAGAACTTTGCAACAGCTAATGTCCAACACATTCCCCATAATGAAAATGCCATAGCTAATGCACTAGAAACATTATCCGTAAGCATCACACGTAACACGTTCCATGCATTTCCCACCTTGCTAGTGATTTTACTATGCCTATCATGTAAAACGTTGACGTTGAATCCATAGCCATAGTAAGCACAACCCACACAAGAGAGTGGTATGATAACATTAAGGCATACCTTCTACAAGGTGAGCCTCTACAACATTTAACTACTACATAAAAAGATGCAGTGCATAAACATTCATAGCAATATGTCATCATGAATGATAACACGTTATGTCATAGATCCTACAATGGCATACTTCTAACCTACATGAGCTACAATGAAGCACAAATAATCATTGAACAAGTTCATAAGGGACTATGCGGAGGTCACATAGCACCTAGGGTAATGATAATGTAAATTAGACAGTTAGGCTATTATTAGCCTTACATGAAGCAGGATTGTGTCTTAAAGATCAAAATGTGTAACATTTGTCAATGACATGACAACCCAATGCATGTTCCACTAACTGAACTGCACACAACATAGATCACATGGCCATTTCAAAGTTGGGGTTTGGACATCATTAGACCCATCATGCCTAAGTCCTCTACAAGGCATAGCTTCATAATAATTGCAACCAAATATTTCACCAAGTGGGTTGAGGCTATTCCCCTTAGGAAGACAACATCTTAACAAGTTTTCAAATTCGTGCTTGATAACATAGTGACTTGTTTTGGCTTATCCTTGACCATAGTAATAGACAATGTGCCACAATTTAGTAGTGCCAAAACTAAAGCCTTTTGTGAGCGCTTTGGTATCAAATGTTCCTTCTCGTTGTCATACTACCTTTAGGCAAGTGGCCAAGTGGAGGCCACTAACAAAGTCATCGTCAACCTTTTGAAGAAGATGCTAAGAAATAGCAAATGATGATGGCATAAGTAACTAGTCTACACACTCTAGGCCTACCACACAACATGCCAAAAAATGATAGGTAAGATTCCTTACAGCCTTGTTTATGGATCTAAAGAAATTTTTCTGCTTGAATTGTAGGTTTCATTGCTCTAGGTGATCCTCTTGAACTTCATCGATGAAGCTCAAAACAACGAGTTGAGAATCGTAGACCTCAACTCAATAGAGGAGGAGTGCATGTAGACACTTGATCACATTGAATGGTACCAAAAAAAGAAACAACAAAAACACCATCACAAGTAGCATCAATGCCTAATCAAGAAAGGGGACCTAGTTCTCAAGGTTGTTCGCAAACCTGTAGACAAATTCTCAACCAACTAGGAAGGACCTTTCTTGGTCACCAAGGCCTATCGTAATGAAGCATTAAAGCTTGCTAATCAAGATGGTAATGAGTTTGCCAATACAGTAAACCATTTGTACCTAAAGTTGTACTATGCCTAACATGCAACACTGCACATCAATCCAACAAGGTAAGCATACGTTTGCTATGACATTAAACTAGCATAGTACATCTGCTACGATGTTAAACTAGCACTTACACCACACATCTACTATGATGTTAAATTGGCATAACATTCATCCACTATGACATTAAACTAGCACACACACACTATTTGTCTACCATGATGCTAAATTGGCACAACCTGTCCTTAGGTCACGCCATTAAACTAACACAAAAACTTTTCTGCTATGACACTAAACTAGTATAGCAGTTCGCTATGACTATAAACTGGCATAGCTCGTCCAGTACGATGCTAAGCTGGCATAGTAGTCTACTATGACTATAAACTAGCATAGCATATGTCTACTACAATGTTAAACTAGCACATAATATTTTGTTAGGACTATAAATAGCATGCCATGGTCTACTAAGGTCTTAAACTAGGCTTGCCATTAGTTACACATAGTTCTACAAGCAAGTGAGAAAGAATAATTCTAACTCCTGCCTCCCACCCCCCACTCTTTTCTACACCACATGGTTAGAGATATTGCAATCCTAGAATGGAGCACTTGCAGCATCATGGCCCCCTGCCATTTTGTTGGTTTTTGAAGCACTTACCATTGGCTTATCCTTTGGAGCACTTGCAACATTATGACCCCCCACCATTTTTTTGGTTTTCAAAGCACTTATTATCAATTCGACCTTTGGAGCACTCGTAGCATCACTACCCTTAGGCATTTTTTTAGCTTTTTGAGCACCTACAATTGGCGTATCCTTTGGAGCACTTATGGCATCATCATCCCTTACATTTTATTTTCATTATGTGTTGTGTATTTTTTCTTGTCTTCTTAGAGTTTTTTTTGTAGGACAAAGCCCTAAGGCAGTTGTGCAAAGACACATCTCATCACAGCAGCAAGTCATCGAATTGCTCAAATGTTCATGATCAGAGTAGCTAAGCCTCTCAAAAGTGCACATCCCTATTACCCCACTATAGCCTACCTACACCCATTCCTATGTCTCCATACCCTTGCATTCCCCTACATAGTCAAGATTGCAAAATTTCCAACACATATGTGTTGTGACCACATGGCACCCTTTGCAAGTTAGACCATAAAACCTAAGGTGGACATAACATAAGTTGTCTCATGGAAAGTCTCTGTTGGCTGGTCAAAGCCTAGGAAAATATAACATAAGTCATCTTGGGGAGAAAAGACTTGTCCTAAAAATGTGACACTATTTCACAAGCATAAAAGAAAAGTCCATCTAATGGCATGTAATCCACTTAATGGAAAGCATCATGTAGTTAGCATTTAGAAATGTGTAGAACCCAAAGATGGTTCATCCCTCAGCAAAACAAAAATAAGCAAAAATGCAAAAAAGAAAAAAAAGAAAAAACAAAGAGTGAAGGGGGAAAAACATGTCCCCAAGCAAATCAGTAGAGCTATAATTTTGCAACCAGTTAGGCCTTGAATCCACATTAACTTTCTCATGAGAACTCCAACGAGAGGTTAACATTTTCAAAGGCAAGTCACCCTGGTGCCATGGTCACCATCAATAGTGCTAACTCTACATCCTACATCATGACACCCTGTTTGCACTTCATCTTCCCTTTTATTCCAAACACATTACCTACACCTATTACCCCTAGCATACCACTATCCATAGCACTCTTGAGCACAGTGCAATGACATTTGACCACACATGGAAGAGCAATGTTGGTGTTAGGCCTACTATGGTGTTTTGCTATTCTTTGTCAATGTCTCTCAAGACACTCCTCTAGACATCAATAAAGAGGGGCCAATGAAACACCACCAAATTTGCGCTATTGTGTCTTGACTACAAATTTGCTTAAGTGTTATCATGAGGCCACTTTCTGTAAATCTATCTAAGTGCTGAGACTACACTTTCTACTACCCTAGAGAATAGTCAAGAATAGTTAGCATGAAGGCTTAGCTTTTGTATATTTTTTCTAACTTCTGATACTATGCTCTCCACTACCCTAGAGCATAGTCAAGCATAGTTAGCATGAAGGGCCTATTTTTGTAGATTCTTTTTCTAAGTGTTGAGACTATGTTTTCCACTAACCTAGAGTATAATCAATTGTGGACAACTGGAAGCTAGTTTCTGCAAGTTTTGATAAGTGTTTGGACTATGCTTGACCCTCGTTAGGAGCATAGTTAGCCTCCCATGGATAGTGTAGTCATCACATAGCCATTTTTTGCAAAATATTTTCTAAGTGTTGGACTATGCTCTCCCCCAATCTAGAGCATAGTTAAGCATAGTTAGCCAAAACAACATCCAAAGGCCTTCATAATGCTGCCCTAACATTCAGCTTAACTCCAACACACCTCTAGCAAGTGTAGTTAGTAAAAATGTGAGAGATGTCCTAGAATGGTGGTTCTCTTGGGCTCTCCCCATGGTTCGGGGACCATGGAACACTCTGAGGTGTCCTTGGGTGGCTCTCAAGTGTTACAAAACCCACCCTGGCTTGGTGGTACCAAGCTAGCAATAGGAAACCCTCCTGTTGCAACTCTCTTCTAAGTCCTCTTCATTCCCCTCTTCACCATGGAGAACTACATGGCCCTGATTCTACGATAGTTGTAGATATGTAGGCAGCCAAGACTAGATAGTTTTGGTGCGGTGCCATGCCACACCTTGTACCAGATCATGAGGCATCTAGGGGTGAGGTACCTTCCCTTGTAGATGCATTGTCTCCCCTCCCACCGATGTGGTCTACAAGGTTCTATGTGTGCTTGTTTGCTTAGTTCTCTTCTACTTGCACTCATGAGATGCTTGCTTTCTTGAGGCGTATTCCCCAGGTCTTCTGCCCCAGATCCATTGGATCTTCGTGAATTCCTTGGGGTGCCGGGCAACGTCGGGGCAACGTTGTTATAGATGGTATCAGAGCATACAGTTTCAGTTATTGGTAAAAGTTTCTCGCTAAGTGGGTATCAGGGTTTGTGGTTTGTGAGGTTTCCGATAGAAACTAGCTAACCCCATTCTCAACTTTTTCTAACCACTCTCTTGGAGGGTGGTCTTGTGCTAAAGCTCTCTTTAGCAAACCAAATGTTATGGGATCATGTCAAGGTAGTTTTTGAGGCCTTAGCCCATCCTGGTTTAGAGAAATAATGGCATCTTGGTGATGTCCTCCCCTTGTTTACTTGTGGTTGGACTAGTTGTGATTGTATGCGATATGGTTGAGAGGAGTTCTACTGGCAACTCAGGAATTTTGTTGCTCAAGGAGCTCCCATCTCAAGTCTCTAGTGATTCATTTGGGATGAATCAGACCAAGTCTTTGCTTCGATTTCCACCCAGATGTCATGTTTCGAGATGGCATTTGTTGAATCATGTAGGATATGATATCCTTGGCACTCCCACTCACCCTAGATATAGTGAGTATGGGAAAATACAAAAGGGAACAAGATGGTTCCCAGGTACCTCAGGATGGAGGTCTTTCAGACATGTGCTCTTGGTGAGCCTTGTTCTAGGTGGACTAAGCCTGTTGTTGGTAGACTTTGTACGTTTGTGTTTGCGAGTGTTGTTTGCCTATTTGTGTATGCATGTCTTCTTGGTTGCGCTTTCAAATTCTGCATGCGTGTTATTGTGGTTGCATCTATGATTCGTAGCACAAGGCTTACATGTTTTACACGGTATGATGAATTATTGTTGGGAACATTGAGGATGAAGTGGTTGTTTGTGTCATTCCAAAGCCAAATGGTTGTTGTCTTATTTGACAACTTATTGTGCATGAGGCATGATTACCCTTATTGTTGATCCTTGCGAGTTGTGCTCCTTGTTGAGCTGGTGGTGTTGCTTGTGGCATCACTATTTTGATTAGTGACATTCTTGGTCACTCTAATTTGAAGACTACTGGTGTGGGTCATCTTATTGTTGGTTCTTGTTGAGACCGCACCTCGTTTGAAGAGAGTCTTCTTGTGAACGCATCCTTTGTGATGTTGCTCGTTGTTGCGAGAATTGGTTTGATGCAGACTTGTTGTTGGATAGACCTTGGTCTTCCTCCTTATTTTGGGTTGAGTTGACAATTGTCTATTGCCCATGACTCATACGAGTGTGTTGAAATTTTGGTCCTGGTTGAGGCCAATGTTAGTTGCTGGGAATGATTGTTGTGTATGAATCTAGAAATTCTGAGAGTGTGCTATCTCTCTCTTAGTGTGTCTCATGATGAAATCGTTTGTTTGAGTGGGGATCATATTCCTCCATCAATGTTTTGCATGATTGATCTCTATACATGTTGTTGAGGTCTTGAATTTTATGATGTGCAAGAGTGATATCTCTTTGTTATATGATCATGCTTGATGGTTGTGAATGAGGCTGATGTGCTTATCATGTTCCTACTAACTTCTATGTTTCTGAGCTTATGTCTCAGTGTTTGTAGGTAGCATAGGTATAAAGATGCAGCCAATGGTGACCTCAGTTGATTCTATGAGCACTATGTCTATGGGGAAGATATGTGCTCCTGAGACCTTCATGAACTGATTATTTAATCTCAAAATCCCAACATTGGGTTGTGGATTTATCAGTACCTTGGCTGTGATGGATCAGCAGGTACATCATGATTTGTTTGCCTCTTAGTGCTGGGGGAGCACTAACAGAGGATAGTGATCTGTCCTAGACCCTACAGATATTGGGCTAGTAGATGGCATGAAATGGTATCCTTGGCCATGCTAGATACTGATGGCCCAAGAGTGGCCAATGAAATGAGGTCCCACTATGGCAGGATGGTGGATACTCAGTTGGTGGGTTTCGTTATTTGATCGTTGCATTCATGTCTCGAATCGTTTTCGTTCGAGGTTACCCGTGCAGTTGGTTCAGTGTGACAGTAGATCATGTATCTTTGAGACAGTGCTGTAATGACAGATGATCGTTTATGCTTCATGATAGAGACATTTTTTTCTCAAAACAACATGGTTCTTTCTTGGTATGCTCTTGGTGGCCTAAATCTTCCAGCCTAGGAAGGGTTTAGGTAGTTTTCCTGTAGCCTTCTAGGCTTGGGTAGCATTTCCAAATACCATGTGTGTTCCCATACATGAATGTAATCCTATCCTTGGGTGTGTGAAATGTATCCTTGTGATATTCTCAGTTCGATTGTATGCACTTAAAAGTGCTGGATGTATTACCTATGTGACTTAGTTGTATCTTGGTTGTAGGACTATGCCACACACTATGACAAGGCCAAGCTTGATGTATGGTGTTTTCCTGGTGCTTGTTTTAAAGCGCCCTTGCTATATGTTGTAAATGGACTTTGTGCCTTGATGTATAATTCTGCTGAAAACCTCATGAGAAATGCTTCAGTTGTGATACAGTGTTATAATGAATGGGCCAGGGCATGTCCTTGCCCATTATGCTCGTGAACTGGTGCCATGTGTTCTTGATGATGTTGGCGTGCCTGGATC
>MNCI01000472.1:295957-321851 GCA_015680685.1 Gnetum montanum | reverse complement strand
CTTGGTGGGCTTGAATGTGCCCAAAACACTTGAGCCGATGCTCTCATGATTGGGGGTTTCTAATGATTTGTGCATGTTGGTGGGCTCTCGTGACTAATTTCCTTTGGTGCTTTGGAGAGCTATGATGCCCTCTCATAGATTGAGACTTATTGATGTGATTATTGTCTATGGTGTGATTCTGTGATTGGGCACTCGTTGTGCCTAATAGGCTATGGTGTCTTGCAGAATTTTCCTATGTAACTTGTCCCTTATGTACACTGATGTATCACATAGTCCCTCTCAGATGTATTGTCCCATGTCTCTGGTGTGAGGTTAATTCATGTTGGTGTTCTCGCCTCCTTGGTGGGATAGCAGAGTTGATCATGAGGGATCATTCTCCTTTTCAATGGATGCCCTCTTCAGTTCCTGAAATAATAAGGCAGGTGGTATTGAGATGGTTGTCTCCTATTTGGGATCTAGAAGCAGTTGATGTTTGGGACTTATTTCTAGCTATGGTCCCATGTCCGTGAACTCATGAGGCTTGTTCTCCGAGACTGAATGTTGTTACCCTGGTGAAATTCATGAAACCTCCTCTGTGAGGTCGTGTTGTTGATGTAAATTAAAGGTACATACTACTCTTTGTGTCAGTAGGGCATGATATTGTGTACTCTCAGTTTTGGGGTCTTCAAAGGAACTTCCTTGTTGGGGTTCTCTAGTAGACCATCCTTATTGTAAACCCTTCGGGGTTAATTCATTTTTTGTTTGAGTTGTAAATGATGTTGATGAAAGTCCATTCCATGTAAAACTATCTTGAGGACTTGGTCCTCCTATGGGTGAGATGTTGTTGTGAACTTGTGTCTGTTGTTCAGGGTTGAGTGATAATAGGTAGTGGTACGGCCTTGTCCACCACAAATTGATGTAAACGGGCTTGACTGGGATGTATGAAACAAAAACCTAGATCTCCCAAGATGAAAAAAAAATGCTTGGTGTCTCGAGTTGTTCTCAAGGTGAAAATTGAATTTGGGTAAGACTTATGAACCCATGTCTTCCCTCAGCTAGTGACAGTTCCACGATATGGGTTCTATTGGCTATATTGACTACTTGGGCATGTATGAGGGGTAAGGTGTAGCTAGGCTGCTATACTTACTTTTGGAAGAAACCTCCCAAAGAGGATCCTTCCTGCAAGTGCAAAATCTATTGAAAGGTGTTGATCATGAGATTGGCAGTCATTCTTGATATAGTGGGGAAATGAAAATTCTAAGAACGTTAATGTTCCTTGGAGAATTCATGATCTGGTTACTCTCTAAGATGACTCTATATTCATTCCTAGACCTTGTGTTCAGAAAATGGTGCTTGTCCCATAACTTGGAGTTGATGGATGGCTTGCAAGTGGTAAATGTGGGTGATCCTTCTCCATGAACGGGATATTATGGTGGCATCCGATGATGTGCTTACGGATGATATGAGACAGGTGATGGAGGATTGTCATGGGGTTGGCTGCCCAATTGACCCTCCACTTGTTCTAACATTCGAGTAGGCATTCTCGATGCTGGACAATCACAAGAGGTGTTGCTGGAAATTGGGGCTTCTTGTATGTTAGCCTCCTGGAGAAGTTTCCAAATAGATTTTTGGATCTTCTCTCTCGTTGGAATACTATGGAATGATGAATGATGAATTGAGGCATGCGATGCTGGTGTCTACAAATGACAAGGTCAAGCTCAAAGATCTATTATTGTACCTTGTTTGTAAGGGTGAACATGCTTAACGTCCTTCATGCCAGCTTGAACAAACATGATGAGAAAAAGAGAATGCACATGGTACCGATGCATGTGGAATCAGTGCTTAGATGGTTGCACTGGTGAGACCCCATGGATCTCGATGCGAGTAGTAGAACATGGAGTTTTGATCTCAATGCACGTAGAAGAACATGGAGTTTTGGCAAGCATGAGTTGCTTGTGGAGACATGGCTCTTAGAAGCATGTCCTCCCTCTCGGTGTGATGTTCCCAAGTCCCTCACCATGGGTAGTGGCCCTGCTGAGCCCTCAAAAAATAAAAAAAAATAAAAAAAAATCAATGGTGCTAAGATGTCATTCACAGAGGAACTCGGTGGGACTTGTGGAAGAGGAGCTGTCTTCTTGCATAAGTTATGGATTTACGCAAGAAGATATGTCTCTAGACCCTTAGAAGGGACAGATCTAGGGGACGCCTTAGAGACATTGGCCCTTTGGGTTGGACTCTCCTGCTTGTATAGAGAAGGGAAGTCTTGGGCTTCCTCCAATTTCCCTTGCATTTCATGCAAGGCATTGGATGGAAGGACGTATCAGGTGTTGGGGTTGGTACCTTCCTTCAAGCCTGGCGTCTAAGGAGTTGACAGATCCCCAGAATTGATGGAGTTCCAAACCCATTTAGAAGTGTACACTCAAAGCTATCCTAGTCTCTGCTCCGAGGACATCGCTTCTTTATGTGGGGGAGGATTGTGAGAGATGTCCCAGAATGGTGGTTCTCTTGGGCTCTCCCCATGGTTCGGGGGCCATGGAACACTCTAAGGTGCCCTTGGGTGGCTCTCAAGTGTTACAAAACCCACCCCCGCTTGGTGGTACCAAGCTAGCAATAGGAAACCCTCCTGTTGCAACTCTCTTCTAAGTCCTCTTCATTCCCCTCTTCACTGTGGAGAACTACATGGCCCTGATTCTACAACAGTCGTAGATATGTAGGCAGCCAAGACTGGATAGTTTTGGTGTGGTGCCATGCCACACCTTGTACCAAATTGTGAGGGATCTACGGGTGAGGTACCTTCCCTTGTAAATGCATTGTCTCCCCTCCCACCGATGTGGTCTACAAGGTTGTGTGTGTGCTTGTTTGCTTGGTTCTCTTCTGCTTGCACTTGTGAGATGCTTGCTTTCTTGAGGAGTATTTCCCAGGTCTTCGTCCCCAGATCCATTGGATCTTCATGAATTCCTTGGGGTGCCGGGCAATGTCGGGGCAACGTTGTTACAAAAAATGCATCTTTTTTGTATCCCCTTTTTGTCCCAAAATTGTAATTATGCTCAACCCCACAGAAGACAATGGAGAGTGTAGTCTCTAAAGTTGCATTTTTTTATGTACATTATGGTCCTCTCAGGACATGCACATGCAGTTGGTAGCATATTCATAGTCTTGAAGAGTCCTTCAGAGCATAGTAGAGCACAACACCACTAGTCTTAGTGGAGAGTGTAGTTTGGGTGCAACGTAGTCTCAACTGTCCCATTACCATGTGGCAGTTGATATGCATTTCACACTAAACCTAGGCTTATAAATACCCCCATTCTCAACATTTTAGGGGTTGGAAAATTTGAAGTGAATTTGGCATTCTAGCAAGTTAAGGCATTCGCAAATTTTGGATTAGCATTTGTAAGGCTACACACCACCTTAGCTCACTGTAGGACACTACAACCCATTGCACACATGACGACCAATCCAACAATTACAAACACCATGGTGGGACATTAGTCTTTGTGGCCAAACACCCCTAAGAATGTAACTACATTGTCCACTACACCTATTATACACTACGTACCTTCTCACCACTTCTAAAGTTAACTATGCTAAACCCCATTTAGGGTGGTGTTCTATTCTCTCTCACTCTCTTTCTGTGCATTTTCAAAATTTTACTTGCATTTTCTACTATTTTTACACATAGCTGTGCACAGAAACCTCCATTTTTCAGCAAAAACCCTTGATTATGCTCATCCTCATTGACACCACTAACACCATTTACACTATGCAAACACTTAGCATTACTTGGCATCAATTTGGTAAGTCCCTGTTCAATCGACAAGACTATTTTGGACACCCCATCTCTACCTCAAGTAGGCCCTTAAGCGAGCTCAAGCTTAGGACTATGCACCTGTGAACCCCTCGATATCCCAGCCACCAATGTTTTTGGTTGCTATAAGAATTAAACGATCAAACCAATGGAAACTTGGATAAGAGAATTTTCTCTAATAATACTAACATTGGTGTAGAGCTTAATTCATCATTAGAAAATACATGTGATGTAGGAAAATCTAGAAAGGCCATACTCTACAATCATTCTTGGAATGATGGTGATGGAGCCCAAGGAAAAAACTGCCTCTACTTCCAAATGCACCATCAAGGTTTTTGCCACAAAAAATTGTTGTTGCTACCTAGACTCATAAAGAATGGCATCTACGGCATCAAGAACATGATAGATGCAATGCAATGAAATGCAAACCCTCATTTCAACACCTGTTACATCTTTGCATAAGAAATATGATCAAATGTTAAAACAAGGATAAAAAGTTTTGTGCACTGATGCAACCGAGTTTGACTAAAAAGAAAAACATAAGGATAAGATGTGAGTTTTGATAATAATTCACATATATAAAAGAAAGGAAACATATTGTCACTTATGGAAAAGAAGGAATTTATGAGATATTTGTGTGAATGAGACATTTGACAAATGTAATTCTCTATTGGATTTGAGATTCCTCATGGAAGTTGTAACTTCTTATGATAGTTACAATTAAAATTTCAAGTTATTTTTGGTTAATTTTGATTTTCCATTACCAAGAAGACACTTGCCAAATGTGGCTTTAAATTCTCGTGGAAGCTATAACTCCTATGGTGGCTATAATTTTATGTGCCTAAGATATTTGTAAGACCTATAACTTCTCATGATTATTTTCACTACCTTAAGGTCACTATAAAAGGACCTTCAAAGGTAGATTTGAAAAGGATTTTTGGAGAATATTTTGGAAAATAAATTTAAAGAATTCTTGTAAGATAGCTTGTTGAAGACACCAATTCAGCCACTTTGTTTTAATCCTATGAGTTCATTTCTTTCCATTTTATTTTAGTTGCTTAGCTAATGGTTTAGATAGCATCATGCTTGGAAATTAATTTTTGGATTTTTCCTTGGTTGCTTTTATAGCTTTGCTTTTGTGCAATATTAGGCTCCTATTAGGATTTTTCATAGAAGAGCTCATGTTGTTGGAAGCCTCAAGAGCAATTTAATAGTAGTATCTTAACAAAATTTCCTATTTTGAGCATAGAGGATCTAGAAAATTTTTGGTATTTTGATGTGACTAAAATGAATTCTTTATTTTTAAAGTTTATTGCCTTGGTATTTCAATTAAGAAATTGTCAAATTTTTTGAAAGCTTTGTTGAATGTAATCTTTGACATCTATTAACTAACCAAAATACAGACTCATACTTTGTCATTTACACAACAATTTTTGGTAGTATAATAATATTTTCCTTATAAAATTGCTTGTTGAGTTTAAAAAGTTTTGACATTTTGTAGTTATTGAATTAGTAATAGCTTTATTGTGAAGTGTTTACTCGTATTAATTTATCTTGCTTAAATATTTGAGAGTTTACAAAAATTTGTTTTCTTTTCTTTCTCTTTCTAAGTTCATTGAATATCATTCTATTTCTAATTTTCTTATGGAACTTTCTATCTAGGGGAAATTAGGGGTAGATTAGTAGAATTATGCTCAAATGTTTTTGTAAAATTTTATTTGTTACAAGTAGGTATTATAAGGACCATATAGACTAAGTGATTGGACAAAATAGGAATCTCCAACAACTCATAGTATTTGACAAAGTTATTTGAATCTCTTTATGATAGCTAATTACAGTTTTATACATGAACCAACCATTTCAACATTTTCAATAGCAAACACATACTCACGTTTAGTACATTTCACAACCACTAAGTTTGTTTGGAGGTATTTGGGCCTTAGTGTTGCCAAAGACTAGCAAGCACCTAAACCTTGATTGGAGAAGCTTCATTGACAATCACATCCCAAATGGTCACCAATGGTATCTACATGCATTAGGTAGAATAATTTGTCAAGAATAAAAATTTTTTATGTAAGTTATGAGAAGAAATATATTTTCTTAAGCAAGCATCTAGAGTATGGCATCAAAAGATTGATCAACTATGGATTTATAAAGTCTTAAAAGAATGGTGATTTATACATAGTCAAGGATAAAGGAAAGATTTAGATGCTCCTAACCTTTCATATAGATGATATACTTGTGGAAAAATTCAAGACAAGAATCTTAGAGAAGTTTAAGCAACAATTATTCTTATGACTTGATATCTCATATCTTGGCTTATCACATTATTATCTATGAATGTAGTTGAGATAGAGTAAGGATGAAATATATCTATCTCAAACAAAGTAAATAACTAATTTATTGGATAAATATAATATGGAGGAGTGAAAATAATCCTAGATTCTTATGTCTCTTGGATTCAAAATTAGCATTGAAGGAGAAATTATTGATCCTTCCTAATATCGACAAGTTATTGGTGCTCTTTTGTATCTTATAAAAAAAAGTCTAGATTTTCAATATGTTGTTAAAAAAATTATTAGGGGTAGCCTTCTAGATCTTACGATACATTAAAAGTACAATTTTCTATGGACTAATATTTAAGACTACATCAAAAAAAAGTTATGAAAGTATATAAAAATGCATAATGGGAAGGTGATACCATTGATATAAATTGTTGTAATGGATTCTTAATTCAAATTTTTGAAAAACTTGTTACTTGGAAAACCAATAAGCAACAAGTGGTGTCTCTTTCATCTATGGAGGCTAAATATCATGTCTTATAAGAGCTGGTTCAAGATGTTATATGAATTGAGTAGCTTCTTACGAAAATTAGTATTGAAGTTTTCAAACCTATTACAATCCATTGAGATGACCAAATGACAATCAAGATTATTCATAATCTTGTATATCATGAAAAAAATTAAAAATCTTGAAATCAACATTTACTTTGTTCAACAAAAGTATCTAGATTAGTATGCTGATGTGCAGTATATCTCTACCAAGTCTTAGAAAGTTTATGGATTCATGAAGGTCCTTGCTAAATAATAATTTGATGCATTTTGAGAATATCTCTCTCTATTTCCACTTTCTTGTAATGTGAAGTTAGGAGGAGAAGTAATATCTAAAGAATGTGAAAATTATAAAAGAAGTTTGATGTTATGTTCATAGTTGGTATCCTCCAACATCCTCATCATAATTCTTTTCACTTTACATTGCTTAGAAAAATTCTAAAGAATCAAAATAAAGACAATCTATGAATTAAGAAGGAGGGTTAGGTAGTAATTCATACACTATCTTGATTTGTAAAGTATCATATTAAGCCAAGTTAGTATTCCCAAGTACTATGAGCTAATTTATTACTCATGGTATTAATTTGTAACACAACAAAGTCATTCATAAGTATATGTGTTACTAAATAAAATAATTCATAAAGACTAATTAAAATGGCCTTAAAAATTCATAATTAATGTGTTACATTGTGTTGTTTTAGTGAGTCACGATCCTTCATCAAGTTAAAATTCTAGCCAATTCTAAGTCTATAAGTAAGTTAAGTTGAAGAAGTTATAAAGTGTACAAGTGTAGTAATAAGAGTTGTCTAAAAGGAATAAATTGTTACAACTAAAAGGTCCAAGTCAAGTTTTTAGAAGAATTTCTTGAAAAAGAGTTACTAGTTACAAAACTTTTATCATATTATAAACTCCTTGCAAAGTGTTAAGTTCTTTATGTCATTTCCTTCATAAGTTGTTTTATATAATACTATGTTAAGTTTAATAATAATCCTAAAATAAATTCCATACTGACATTGCCCAATTTTGTGTTGGGACTTCTCATGGTTGTAATAGGGCACTAGGCTTACTTTGCTTAGCTGTAGCTCTTTGACACATTGGGCAATTTTTGATATATAAAGTTATATCATTCTTCATGCCAAGCCAAAAATCAAACTTGTGTAGCATTACATAAGTCTTGATATAACTAGGGTACCTAGCATATGAAACTTCATGAGATCTGCTAAGTAACTTATACCTCCACACTCCTTCTAGAATACATACTCTCTCATCTTTCATCAACATTCCTTGTGAGGAATGCTGGTAGTTTGATTTAGAAGTTATGTTGGTCAAAACATGTTTAAAATAAGGGTCTTTCTTTATATGATTCTTATTTTCTTTTTTCATAGGGATTATCATAACATTACTCATGTGGTTCTAGATTCATCTAAGGGCATTAGCCACTACATTTTATTTTTCAAAAATGTACTTAATCTTGAAATTATATTCTATAAGTAGTTCCACCCACCTATGTTGTGATATATTTAAAACTGGTTGTCTTCATAGGTATTCTAAACTTTTATGATTAGTTTTTAAAATAAAATTTTCCCAGAAAGATAATGTCTTCAAACCTTTTAATCATGAATAATAGCTAATAATTCTAGATCATGAGTTAAATAATTTACCATAGTTCCTTGTAGTTTACAAGACTCAAAACATGCCACCTTATCTTCTTGAGAAAGAATTATACTATTTCCCACTTCATTGGCATTTGTAGATACTCCTAATGGTAGATTTGTTTAGAATCCTCAAGATAGAAGTTGTTATTAAGTGCATCATTAACCTTAGAAATACTTCCATGCATTTGTTTTTCAAAATTAAATACATGTTTCTTTTGTAAAATATTAGTCAACTATATTATCAAGGTAGTGTAATCTTTTATCAAGTAGTGATAAAATCTAGTTAGTTAAAGAAAATTACAAATTACCATATCATCCTTAAATATTAATCATTCTTTGACTACACTTACTTTGGATGAATGTACTTGAAATCCTTATTTTGATACAATCTGACTGAGATAAGATACTTCTTCCTTAAAGAACTCACAAGCACTTAGTTTGGCTTTTAATGGATTTTGTTTTAGAATCTCGATAATAGTTTCCACATGATCAACATGTTCCTCTCTTATGTTATAATATACTAGTATATCATCAATAAATACAATGATAAACTTATCTAAATATTCTCTAAAGATTTTATTCATAAGAGCCATAAATGTTGCAGGTGCATTAGTCAACCTGAATGACATTACTATGAATTCATATAATTCATACCTTATTTTAAATGTAGTTTTTTCTATTTCTTTTTAATTCTTATTTGGTTGTAGCTATATTTTAAATTAATTTTCAAAACAAAAAACCATGCTCATGTAAGTTGATTGAACAAATCATCAATTCTAGGTAAGAAATAGGTATTTTTAATCATTACTGATGAGTGGCGAGGTACCCCTACACTCCACCATACGAATACGAGCGTACACGCGCGATCCGGTCGAACTCCGCAGACTAAATGCCTTAACGCCACAAGAAACACTTGGGGTTAATCGTTCGTTGTCTTCCCAGGCTTGTTTGTATGTGTCACGGTGTATGGTTAAGCAAGTCTGAGGTATGTGATTTTTTTGGTATTTTCGGCTTATCTTCTATGCTACCAGGAGAAAGGGTTGAGAAAACTAAACTAACTCTAACTAAGATCTAAGTCTAAATTAACTAGTGTCAGCATCCGTTCCCACTTGCCGGACACACCCTGAACTATGCAACTGCAGCTTACCAAACGCTAATCGTTACTGGGATCGTTGCACGTAACGCAAGTGCTCGAAGTGGTCGTACTGAGGCACCTATTTAGCCTACGTGTGATAAGCAGCCGATTCCTTAGCCATCCGTACACACCCATGGGTGCTCGTAACTAAGTCGTACTTATCACACGATCTAGCCTAGCAATGAGCAGCCGATTCCTCAACTAGCCGTACACATTAGACCCTGGTGTTACCAAGCGCAGAATCCTAGAATACGCTACTGGGTTACCAAGCATCCAATGCTCGTAATTGAGTCGTACTCATGCATTGCGTCAAGCAGCTGATTCCTTGACTAGCCGTACACGTCCGTAGACGCTCGTAATCAAGTCGTACTTGAACACACTAGGAAAGTAGGAAATAAAGCAATAAATGAAACCACATGCTGCAAGGTTTATCCAAACAAGTTCATCTTTATTGCCGTACACAACTTGGGTTCAGGTTACAAGCTGCTCGAATAAAGAGCCGTTCACTCTAGGACTCCTACTGCGGGCACATGGGGAAAAATTCTAACTCTGGAGTGATCAATCTGCCAGAGCTTCGCTACACTAGCCAGGATTGGGAAATGAAGGGAGTGCCGCCTCTTATTTATAGAAATGGTGGCGGGATGCGATATCGCGTACGCGATATCGCAGCCTAGTGCAAATCGTGTCTCATCATACCCCCATGACTGAATGAAAACTCGTCCTCGAGTTCCTTACAATGATATCAGGTAGGTATGGGATTATTAGGGAAAATGGAACTAATGGGATGACATGTGAACGGTCTTTATTACAAGACATGACAAAAACTGGTGTTCATGACAATATGGGTGAACACCTTATTACAATGACATCAGGCCACAGTTGGCAGCTTGAGAGAAAAGAGGAGAGAGGAGTCTTGTTACTGCCATTGCCTAGATTGCGCCTTTCGCTGTCCGTCTGTAAGCGCATTATCAATTCCACTCCTTGCGTGCTGCTTCAGCGCTACTCCATTCCAAGTGTCTGCGCCAGATCCATTCTGTTGTTGTATGATTGCCATCTGTACACACAACACCATCATATATTAGCAAGGGTAATTGAATCATTAAGTAAAGCATACCTTGCTTCGGTGTAAGTTCACTGGCTAAGGTGTGGTATGGTTGATATGGATCTGGGAAAATGTAGAGGATGATTACCGAAGGTATAGGGGTTAGGAAGAAAAACGAAAAAATCCGGGGCTTAGGATAAAGATCGAAAAATTAGGCCCCGTACCCCCATGACTAATTGCGAACCTCCGGTAGCGTTAGAATGGAGAGAGAAAAGGAATAGGAATGATAGGTAAAAAGGGACAACTATTTCATCGAGAAAAAGGATGTCATGATGGAAATGAACAAAAATGTTAATTAATTGCAAAACGTTAAGGAAAAGAAGTTAACTAATGTTCCCAAATAGGAATGTCAGTGGGTCCTCCCCAAAGCAGGCTCATGCCCTTAAAGCCCTAACAATCCCACATTCAAAGAGTCCGTGGGCTCGGGGAATGTCCTTTGGAAACAAGAGTTAAAGTCTTAACTGGAAGAATTTACCAAAAAGAAAACAAAGCATCAACCAAAGTATATACAATGATACAACCGGCAATGAGGTGAACAATGGAGAGAAGGATGGGAAGAAGAGAAGTGGAATGGAATCCCAAGAACAAGGTGGTGGACAGCCCCTTGTGTGTTACATGATTAATGTGACTTGGCGAGTCTCATTCCAACTCTGGGCTCAAACCAACCACTTCCAGTGACTTCGCATCAATGCAGTTGGTGAAATCATCCACTTGGGTAACAAGGATGCAACTTCGAGAAGCCAACACCATTCCGACGAAACAACAGAGAGAATGGGAAGTGAGAAGGGCCTTAGTTAGAGGGAACACTTTGGTTCCATAACCAGTGCTTGTAGCCCAAATTTATTCCATCTAAGGGGTGTGCTTTGAATCCTCACTTTTAGCTTTTTAGCTTCCTTTTTCCTTCTTTCATTTTTTTCCATTTTTTTTCTTCTTTTTCATGTTTTGTGTTTTTATGCGTGGGGACCACACCATGCAAAGACTTCTTTATGTTTATTGTCTTAGCTTCCGATTATTGGGTTACGTCGGAACGGTAAGAAAACCCAAGAAGAAAACATCCAAGCACCCAAGTGAATGACCAACACAAGAGCACCAAGTTCCCTTGAAGTCATACCCATTTCAAATCCTTGAGTCCATCCTTAGTTTGATAAATGCCCAGTCACCGGTTCGTTAAAGTTCTTATTGGAAGGGAACTGTACATTTCCAAGCCAAGGGAAACCATAGACTTGATGGATGGATGGATGAAGTGATCTCATTGCCTGCCATATCAAAAGAACATACCTTAGTATCAACAATGTAACTTAAAGGTAAAAACCAAACATTAGCAATTAATGAAAAACAGTTCATCCCATCGGCCCGAACACTTATTGGGTGACGAATTTACATGATGGATGACACACACACACACACACACAAAAAGATAGAAAAATATAACGATGTTGTAAAACAAAAACAAGAAAAGTTAAAGAAATTTGTAAAACAAAAATTAGAAAAGTTAAAGAAATTGTAAAACAAAAATGTGAAAAACAAAAACGTTGTAAAACAAAAATGTGTAAAACAAAAACTGAAAAAGAACTGAGGGCCCCATATGATTAGCATAGGTGGCCATCTCCCCCATGACTGAGTTGTGAGGGAGAGATCCGAAGTAGTGAGCGCCTATTTGAATTTCTAAGCAGTGCCCAACTTCTCCCAATTGATGATCTTAAATTCAGGGTTGGAAGTTGGCGACGCTCACGTTCCAATGTATCTATGCCACGGTTGTTGGCATGAGTTTCCTCAGTTCGTTCCATGCATATTTGTTTGCTCTTATGAGAAGCTGTCAACCACGGGGTGTCTACTACTTCTTGTGTGGTTGCTACATACAGGCATCTTTGTTGCAGAGTTTCCTGGGCACACCTGTGACATGGAGACATTTCCTCCGTGTCATCACCCGATGAATCACTGTATGTGATGCATGGAACTATCCTCTTCTCGATCTTTCCACATATGTTTATCTTGGAGATTTCCAAGGAAAGATCACGGATCCTAAGGCATGCATCTACTGTGCTTAGCCATGCCCTTCCCATTATAATTGGGAAGTCCCCTTCGTTGTTGTTAACATCGATCACTAGGAAATCCGCTGGGTAGGACCAACCACACACAGTGGTGATAACGTCCTCCACCAAACCCAAGGGAATAGTGATGGACTGGTCTGCCAGCTCTAGTTGGATGTTGCTCTTCTTAAGTTGGGGCAGGTTCCAGGCGTGATACATCTTTCGCGAAATTAAGTTGACTCCGGAACCTGAGTCAAGAAGAGCTCGATGTGGTGCATTCCCAGCGATCTGCAAATGAATAAAGGGACTCCCAGGATCAGTTAGTTTCCTGGGAAGGTGGCCTACCTTGATCCAGTCAGTTACGGTATGTGTTAGCATAACCGTATGCGTTACATTCCCTTGGACTGAAGGGTGCTCCGAAGTGTTAGTAGTTAGAGGCCTATACATATACCCGTCCGCTTGTTGTTGCGAGAGCCTATCCGGGCTCCTAGTTCTGAAAAAGGGTCTCCTTTTTGTACAGTTATCGCCAGAACTAGTGTCCGGTTGGATATTTACACTCTGAATATTTACAGATCTCGCGGCGTGACGTTGCTGCGGTTGGGTAGGTAATTCCCCTTGCATTGTTGGAGCAGGAGGTGTTATGGGAACTACTTGAGGAAAAGGTGCGGGTGGAGTTAGAGGATGGACAGAATGTGGAATGTCTCCCGGAGGAGAAGGAGTCCTTCTGAAGTACTCCCGAGCGTAGTAGTGACGGCGTGGAGTGTGACTCATAGCGTCACCTGGAGAAACTGGCTGCTGCACATAATAACCATAAGGATCAGGCTGCCGGTAAGGGTATCGATGTGTTGGCTGTGGCATCCCCCATGACTGTGGGTATTGCCACTGCTGATGTTGCTCGATGGGCTGCGGAGGTGTTCCACTTGGATAATACGTCAAGGGTTGGTGGAACTGCCTCGGGTTACCTTGTGGATAAGGTAACCTTCTGGGTGTTTGCCGTTGATTAAGTCTTGGATTTAATGCATACACCCCAGACTCCTGCAGATGTGAGATAATTGGACAACATCCCTTAGGATGGTCATAATAGCAGACCTCACATCCACCGTCATTGTCTGAATCAGAATTTTCAGCCTCATCGGAGTTAGAGATTTTTCCCTTACCCTTGTTATGTGCAGGGTTAAAGTTTCTCCGCATGTTCTTGCTTTTATCACTACTTTGCTCATCCTTAGACTCTTCTACTATTTTCAGGACTGTTTCTATTCGTGAGTCTAAGGAATCCCACATTTGGTCTACCTTAGCCGATACCTCCGTTGTTAACTTTTGGATCGGCACAGTTTTCCTGTTCACCAACTCTTCGAGTGGTGACTCATCCTCCTCATCACAGAATTTCACTCCCTTCTTACGAAGGGAGGGATCACGGTTGTATTCCTCCGCACTTTCTCTTTTCCGTAGCTCACCCTCTTCTTGCGCTACTTGTTCCAACAATACTTCAACTTCATGGGCTCTTAGTTGGGAGAGTCTCCCTTGGGCGTAAGTCCCAAGAGTTCTTCTCGTTTCATTTCGTAGCCCATCCACGAGGTGGCGAAGTTGATCCCGCTTAGCGTACCCATGGCCCGGGCAACGATGTAGCAATGTGTAGTAACGGGCCATGGCAGCATCCAAGGATTCATGAGCTCCTTGTTTCCAGCCTTGGATCTGCTTACGCAAGTTAGACACTCTGGAGTACGTTTGATATTTGTTGTTGAACAATTCGAGCATCGTACTCCACCTCCTGATGGTTTCCGGTTCTAAGGACCGGTACCAGCTTTCCGCTTCTTTAGTGAGTGTCCTTGGGAACAACTTGAGTTTCTGCCACTCATTGTCTATGTTCTGCAAGGCACAGGCGTCGTGGAATGCCTGTAAATGATGTTGAGGATCAGCGTTGTATCCCCCTTCAAAACGTGGGATATTATTTATATCCAAACGCTTGATCCTACTGTCTTTCAAATGCCTTGTGGGAATCCTAACTGCCTCTCTAATGTCAAGCATACTTCGGGTTGCGAATAGGGGTTCGTCATGATCATCTCTTTCATGACGTCTGTGATGTCTACGTTGTGGTTCCCTATTCTCCCTACGTCCTTGTCCTTGTCCTAACTCCTCTCGACCTTCTTGTCGAGGCATTTCATCTCTTCTACCTTTACTTTCCGCGTTATGCTCATGGTGGCTGCGCCCAGATGTGGAAGGAGAGGGTGAATGATGTGATGAAGGGGAAGAAGAAGGGGATCCATCACCATGGTGATGTTTCTTGCCTTCTCTTCGGCTGCTTCGGCCCCGATCGTTGTGACGATCAACGAGTCCGTCATTAGTGCGAGTGATTGTTCCTGCCGTGAACAGCTGGTGCTCACGGGGATCAGAGCCTGGAATATGTATCGTTGATCTAAGGCCCTGATGCCTAACCTCTTCACTAGAGTGAGGAGGAGGAACATCATTTTCTAAGAAACCCATCGTGAGGGGTTCCTCTTCTCCTATTTCACTAATGACGTGGGGAACCTTGCCCTTCAATAGTGAATGTTGGCTCTCCTGCCTTGCATCCCGAATACGTTGGGCATTTGTGGGATGATAATCCCTTGTGTCATAGTCATCCAAAACGTATTCAGCGAACAGCTCATGCATGCCAATCTGTACCAAGGCACGGAAAAGCATGTTGGGAGCAGAGCGATCTGGGGGTAACACGATGTTACCTTGCATGTCTCTCCACCGCAGTTGCTCATCTTGATGGAAAACAAAGGTAAAATCCGGCACATACTCATCGGGATGAGTATATGTGACTTTGGATTGTTGAGGACATGGTTGATTTCGGTTATGCGTATGATCCTGACTTTCTCCTGTATTGTCCTTAGGTGAGTTGATTGCATGAGAAGAAGCCATTTCTAATGGTGTGCTAATTTTCACCGTTATTTATGTTCTGAATTAACTGATTAACCCTAAGGTTCGTTTTAGGCTCACAACGATGTGAGTGATATCCCTTATGTTCAATTGGCGTAAAAACACTTAGTCCCCGGCAACGGCGCCAATGATGAGTGGCGAGGTACCCCTACACTCAACCATACGAATACGAGCGTGCACGCGCGATCCGGTCGAACTCCGCAGACTAAATGCCTTAACACCACAAGAAACACTTGGGGTTAATCGTTCGTTGTCTTCCCAGGCTTGCTTGTAAGTGTCACGGTGTATGGTTAAGCAAGTCTGAGGTATGTGATTTTTTTGGTATTTTTGGCTTATCTTCTATGCTACCAGGAGAAAGGGTTGAGAAAACTAAACTAACTCTAACTAAGATCTAAGTCTAAATTAACTAGCGTCAGCATCCGTTCCCACTTACCGGACACACCCTGAACTATGCAACTGCAGCTTACCAAACGCTAATCGTTACTGGGATCGCCACACGTAACGCAAGTGCTCGAAGTGGTCGTACTGAGGCACCTATTTAGCCTACGTGTGATAAGCAGCCGATTCCTTAGCCAGCCGTACACACCCGTGGGTGCTCGTAACTAAGTCGTACTTATCACACGATCTAGCCTAGCAATGAGCAGCCGATTCCTCAACTAGCCGTACACATTAGACCCGGGAGTTACCAAGCGCAGAATCCTGGAATACGCTACTGGGTTACCAAGCATCCAATGCTCGTAATTGAGTCGTACTCATGCATTGCGTCAAGCAGCCGATTCCTTGACTAGCCGTACACGTCCGTAGACGCTCGTAATCAAGTCGTACTTGAACGCACTAGGAAAGCAGGAAATAAAGCAATAAATGAAACCACGTGCTGCAAGGTTTATCCAAACAAGTTCGTCTTTATTGCCGTACACAACTTGGGTTCAGGTTACAAGCTGCTCGAATAAAGAGCCGTTCACTCTAGGACTCCTACTGCGGGCACATGGGGAAAAATTCTAACTCTGGAGTGATCAATCTGCCAGAGCTTCGCTACACTAGCCAGGATTGGGAAATGAAGGGAGTGCCGCCTCTTATTTATAGAAATGGCGGCGGGACGCGATATCGCGTATGCGATATCGCAAGAGAAGATGCGATATCACGGCCTAGTGCAAATCACGTCTCATCAATTACCTTGTTTAACATTCTATAATCAATGCATGACCATAAGGTACCATCCTTCTTCTTAACAAACAAGATTGATGCTTCCCAAGGTAAAAATCTAAGATGTATTTTCTTTTTCTCTAATAATTAATCTAATTTTATGTGTAATTTTCTTAGTTTCAAGGTGGAAAACTAGTAAGAGGCTTTTGATGCTAGTTCTATTCCTTGAAAGATATTAATCACATCTTTTATAGTTTTTTTACGTACTAATTTTCTAGTTTCATTGAATATCAAATTTCTATATTCCTTTAGTTCTTTTAAAATTTCAATGTCTATATGTCTTTTAGGTTGAGTTACTTTTACAATGAACATAGTAGTGCCTTTTTTAAATAGGTTTTTTGGCCTATTTGATGATTATGGTGTGAATCATCTTTGATGTTCTTGCCTCCCTTAAAATCCTAACTTCATCATTAGTTGGTACTATTAATACATGGGTCCCAAAGTGGGTAGTAATATTAAATTTTTGAAAAATTGACATTTTTAGTATTACATCTACATTTCCTAATTCAAATTTGAAAAATTCATCCAAAAAATGGTTCATGAAGAGTAAAGTTAATTTCATTATACTTGGTATGCCTACTCATAGTTGTTCCATATGCAAGTTCAGCTTTAATAACCTTATTTTGTAGGTAAGGTTAGGTTAATTATTTTAACAAATTTGGTGAAATAAAATTGTTACTAGTACCAATATTTATTAGAGATCAATAGTAGAATATAAGTAGCAAAAGTCATAAATTAAAATGCTCATGATCTAGCCCCAATGGCAAGAAATCACTTATAAAAATAATGCTATCATTGGATGTTACCTAGTATGATTAGAATCAAGATCCTATTTATGCATGCTGAACTTTATCATTGGGGCAAGATAGCTGTGACAAGCTCTCTAGAATTTTTTGCAAACTTATAAAACTTTATTGCTGGATTAATGTTGCACAAGATGAGAACAAATATATTGATTTCAATCACTGGAGCAACAACTAGTGGTTAACAATCATATTGATTCCTATCATGACATTAGTGAAAATTGATATGTTAGCAATAATATTGATTTGGTATTGTTCAAATCGATGCCTAGTTTTGTTACATTTTGACCATTTAATGGAGCAAGACTTTAAGTAATTATCTTGTTGAAAACGCTTTATGCATTTTAAGGAAAGAAAAGCTTAAACTCAAAGAGTGAGTTCATCCTCTTTAGGTTTTGATTTAATCAAATTTATGATAAATATCCATACACCAATTTCTTTGAGTTTTTTTGAAGAACAAAAAGGATATGTACAGAATGAATATCAAAGGATTTTTAAAGTATCAGCTGATGGGGAACAAGCCCAAAGATAAGTTAAAAAATGCTCCTTTTAAGCTTATTGCACATAAGCTAAAGTTTCAATTCTAAGTTCCTTTTTGGCCTTAATTTGCAATGAATAAAATTTTTATAAAGGCATAATATGCACTACTCGAGTAGGTTCACTCCACAAGAAAATCACCTTCAATGCACTAAATTCAAGTATTATGAAAAGACAAAATTAATTTCTAGAAAATAAGAAAACTTGCTAACTTCAATTAAAATTATCAGAAGATTACATTAGGGTTCACATAAACTGCAACATTAAAAAATTATCACATTCAAACGATATTGTAGAGCATGAGGCTCTACAACCACATAATGGTTGTTCTCAATGAAAGACACAACCAATAGAAATCTCTCCCATAACCCAAGACTAAGATCTCAACTCACAAGTGACATACAAGAGAGTAGAACACATAGATCAACACATCACAAACTGATATGGGAGCTACAATTACCTATTTCACTCCTTCTCATATATGCTATATTTTTTCCTTGACTCATTAACTTTTCAAAAAAAAGAAAAGCAACAGGCCTACCTTCTTGTGAAAGTGCCCCACCAATGGTAACTCCACTTGCATCCACCTCCACTTGAAAAAGTTTATGAAAATCTAGAATTGCAGGCACTGATTCACTAGTAATATTTTGTTTCAACAAGTCAAAGCTCCCTTGGGTTTTTTTATTCCACCTAAATTTCTTATTTTTCTTTAACAAAGCAAACATAGGCCACAAAATACCATGAAAATTTTTGATGAATCATCTATAAAAACTTCCTAAACAAGGAATGATCTTACCTCCCCACCATTCTTAGGAGTTGGCCAATCCCTTATAGCATTCACCTTACTAGCTTCCATCCAAATCTCATTTTTAGAAATCACATGTTTCAAATATGTGATTTTCCTCTTGAAGAAATGACTTTTTTTCACATTGGTCACCAACTATGCCTCCTTCAACTTAAGGCACACCATCCTCAAGTGATTCAAGTGTTCTTTATCATTAGAGCTATACACCAAAATATCATCAAAAAAGATAATAAAACACTTACCAATCAAGTTATTTAATACATCATGCATCAACCTCATGAATGTAGCAGGTGCATTCATGAGCCTAAATGGCATCACCAACCACTCAAATAATTCATTTTGTGTTTTTAAAGCTATCTTCCACTCATCACTAGGCCTAATTCTAATTTGATGGTACTCACTCTTCAAATCAATTTTGCTAAAAATTTCAACATTAATAAGGACAACATGGATATCATCCATCCTTGGAATAGGAAACTTGTACCTCACTATTATCTTGTTCACTACCCTAGAATCAATGCACATCCTCAATTCATCATTGTCATTCTTTGGCACTAGCACTATTGTAACTACACAAGGTGAATTGGATCCCCTCATGAAGCCATTTGCAAGTAACCCCTCTACTTGCCTTTGCAATTTAGCCCTCTAATTTGGTGCCATTTGGTAAGTTCTCTCATTTGGAATAGTAGCACCAAGAATGAAGTCAATATGATGCTGTACATTCCTCTTCCATGGTAGTCTATCTAATTGCCCTTTGAACACCTTGGAAAACTTCTTCTTCAAGCCTAGCACACTTGTAGGAAGTTCAACCTACACATCCTCATGATTAGTAGCAATTGTTATCATAACAACAAAAGAAAAATTGGTTTCATCATGTTCCTTAATATATTTTCTCTCTCTTAGAAAGATTAAGGAAACATTAAGTGAGCTTTGATACCTCACTGATTTAGCTGTCATAGGAATCAAATCATGGATTTCATCAAGTCTAACAACATTCCACATGTTTCTTGCTCCAT
This sequence comes from Gnetum montanum, assembly GCA_015680685.1. Classification (NCBI taxonomy): domain Eukaryota; kingdom Viridiplantae; phylum Streptophyta; class Gnetopsida; order Gnetales; family Gnetaceae; genus Gnetum; species Gnetum montanum. The sequence goes on along the minus strand of MNCI01000472.1, from coordinate 302,028 downwards.
CAAACTAAGCACCATTGTCAAAATTCCAAGGTTTACTAAGAATTACATCAACACAATCTATTGGAAGCACATCACATCTCACAACATCATGAAAAATTCCAATTTTAAATTTCAAAGTACATTCTTCCTTCACCTCTTGGGAAAAATATTTAGATAACCAATGCACCTTATGGGATGAGGATTAGTTACCAAACCCAATCTAGTAATTTCCTTAATAGAAATAACATTTTCTTGGGCTTCCTGATCATTCAAAACATGAATTCATTCCCCACTATGGAAACAACTAGCCTCAATTCAAAACATTAATTTCCTATAAGGATGATCTCCTTTATTGACATTCTCCATGAATGCACAAGAATTTAATTTATAAACATCCTTAATTTTGGAGCATTAGGATTACCTCTTTGAAGAGCTTGTCTTGATGTCTCCTCAACCTCCATTGTTTACAAATCTTTTCCCTTGGCTACCTTGTAAAGTGAACATTTCCATTGCTTATGTCCTCATTCTCCACACTTGAAGCATTGAAATTTTGATGAGTTGCTACCTTGACCCCCTTGCTTAGGTCCTCCCTAGTTTTACCCTTCTCATCACCTTCTTTAGTCTTCTTATCTTGGCTATCCTCCTTGTCTTCAAATTTTGATTTGGATCTCTTATTAGATCTAGATCCCTTCTTCCTACCCTTAGAAGTTTGCTTGCTCCAATTTCTAAATCCACCAAATTTCTTCTTAGCCTTAAGTGCCAAATCATAAGCCTCATCAAGGGTTTGTGGCTCATAAAAGGATAAGTCTTGCTGCTATGCCATTTTGAGACCTTCTAAAAAGATTGAAACTTGCTCATAATCCTCCCAATTTACCTTAAATTGATGGAATAGATCACAAAATTCGATATAAAATTCTTTGATGTCCTTGTCACCTTGCCTTAGGAATTTTAACCTCATAATGGTTTTTTGTCTCCAACGAGACTATTCAAATTTTATTTTCAAACCTATATTTTATCATATCCCAATCTCTAATATGCTGACCATTTCATATTTCATAATCCTAGAACTCCTTTTCCCATCATGTAGAGGTCATACCTTCTAATCTAGATTTAGCAATAGCTACCCTCAAGTTATTTGGTACCTCTTCTAATAGAAAATTCTTCTCAAGTACCTTTAGCCAACTCACAAAAGCATTGGTACACCTACATCATTGAAACTCTTCAATTCTACATATGAAAGTTTTGAATCATTTCTATATGCTCTAGTAAGCCTTGTCTCATCTTCATTGTCAAGCTTACTTGAAGAAGTTTTGAGCACTGCTGGAGCCCTTGGAGTTATTATAAGGAATAAGATACCCTCTCATTGGAATCCTTGGCTAATGGTTTCCTACACTTAGCTAGATTAACCTTCCTCTTCATCTACTCAATTTCCACTTGGCTGCAAAACTTCTTCATCTAAACATACATGCTCTTCACCTCTACATGTCTTGATATGGCTAGGACTAACTTGTCTATCCACCTTTGTGCTAATTTCATCCAATAGAGCAACCATCATCTAGAAGGTTCACTTCATGATCTTCATGTTTTGATTCAGATCTTGCACCTATTTCTTCTTGGGTGTCATTTAAAATTGACAAAATCCTCAACCAAAATCCAAGCAACAATAAAACTATGCTCCAATACCAATAATGTTGGAGCAAGTTCACTCCACAAATAAATCACATTCAACGCATTAAATCTAGATATTATGAAAAGACAAAATCATTTGCTAGAAAATAAGAAAACTAGCTAACTTCAATTAAATTTAGCAAAAGATTACATCATGGTTCACAAAACCCACAAGCATCCAAAAACCTATCACACTTAAAAAATATTGTAAAGCATGAGGCTCTACAACCACACAATGGTTGTTCTCAATGTAAGACAACTAATAGAAATCTCTCCCACAACCCAGGAATGAGATCTCACCTCACAAGTGAGATACAAGGGAGTAGAATACGTCGATCAACACACCACAAACTAATCTTGGAATTGCAATCACCTATTGCACTCATCCAATGTGCTCACCCAGTCTCTCTTACCTAGCTCTCCACTTTCTAGAGCATCTTCTCTCACTCTTGCTACATACAAGCTTTCTTTTTGCATACCAACTCTTCTCTTGTTCTCATGGATGAATGAATACATAATTATAGAGTTTCCAAATCCTAGGAAGCTTTTTATTTACCTTCCTAGATGGTTTTCCAAGGATCTAGTGTCTTTTGGATGTTTCCAAATTGAAATGTCATGTTGAAGCTTTTTTTCCTCACCAACATAGACATCTTTGGTTTCATATAGACATCTTCTATGAAAGCTTGTCTCTAAGGAGAGATGTCTACTATTTTTGGTAGATGTCTCCTTTGGACTTGGGACATCTATACTTCAAGGGAGACATCTCTAGGGAGGTGTCTCTTCTACAAGTTCTAAAAATAAAAGTGCTTATTTTTATGCCAAGATCCTTCAAATGCCTTCCAACATGTGCCCATAGACTTTGGAACCTCCTAAACTCATCAAAATAATCCAAAAACCTCCACATATGCAAAAACATCCAAGAATATTCATCATAAAAACTCAACATAAGAACACACACAAAAACTAAACACATGCATCTAGGTCTTCTCCAACCACAAAATTTGCAAAAACAACTTGTAGGATAAGCACAAGGGAATCGAAAGAGGTGTTCCTACACCAACTACACTAACATTTATGATTACTACTAGAGGAAGCTCATTAACCACAAGAATACTTGTGAAAAAGGAGCTTTAGTAAGCTAGCCCTTTTAGCTTTGTTTGTCTCATACAATGGAAAACTTGTAGCTTTTGATCCTATCACATCAACTCCTCACTATTAGGGTTTGAAATCATAAAGGTAAAATTAGTTTAAGAGAAAGCTTAGTAGAAATATCAAAGATGAAATAAAAGAGTCTAAAAAGTCAATATCAATTTTCTTAGCTCATGGTCATAATGGCTAGCTGGAAAAGCTTAACAGAAATAAATCAACCCCCACAAACTCTTACAGATGAAGCTCTCATAAGAAATATTTGAGTGAGATTGAAATAAAGCTAAATAATGGTAGCTTAACGATTGGCTTTATTGGGGGAGGGGTGTGGGGAGGGGAAGGTTGGTAAATTATTTTTTCATCTAGATGAGATTAACTCCTCTAGATGATTTTGGCTCATCTTAATTATCTACGTTGCCACATCATCCTATGCCCCATCAGCATTTAGAATTGCTTTGATGTATTGTGGACTCTTTTCAAGTTCTAATATAAACTACACCTCGGTCAAATCACTATCATGAAGCTTATAAGAAGAGCTCACATGTTTAAAGGTTTAGTATGGGGTTAGTGCTTCCATTAATAGCTTTATTACTTAGCTCATTTTTTTCAGTTTTGGCATCATGAAATTTCCAATATTGCATCTAGATGAATAAGTCTCATCTAGATGCTTAGAGTTCATCTAAATTTCCAACACTACCATGTCAACTCATAGAGGCTATTTATGTAGACAAATTTTAAGCCTCATGAACCTACTTTAACACATCAACAAACTTCCACGTTAGCTTATGGAGCCTAAAACACCACAAAAACTTGCATTTTATAGCCCATTTTCATCATTTAGCTTTCAAACCATGAAAACCAAGGTAAAAATTCATTGTAAATGTAAATATTGTAATCCATAAAGGTCAATCTCACATATTCCATACTTTTGGGGCTAAAAATGGCTCATAAGTAGTTAAATCCTCATTCCTCAAGTGAAAAAAGTTACCTAGTATCTATATTTGGGCTTGGGGGGTGTCAAAAATGCCTTTTAGAATTCCAAAAATGGAAATTTGATGGGTTTTATGGGGGGTATACATTTTTCTACGTTGGAAACACTTGCAGGGGGTAGATCTCACCTATCCCCAATGTGGAGGAGTGGGAGATTTCTCCTTAGCTTGAAAACTTTTTCCCCAACATAGAGACTACATGCTCAACTTGGAAACCTTCCCCCTTTAGCATGGAAGTTTCCCCTAGCATGGAGGCTCCACCCCCAATGTGGAAATTACATCCCTCTAGCATGGAAGTCACAAAAGCCAAATTTCAACACTTCATGCACTCCAATGTTGACCAGCCACTTTAGTAAGCATGGTAGAGAGCTTAGCGTGGAAGGTATGCCTTGGTTACTATTTATAGTAAATGGAATGACCATGGAAGGAAGGCACTTACTATATATGATAAACCCCCAAATTTGAGCACCCATATCACCTAAACAAGGTAGAAATTTGTAACATTTTGGTAGCCAATTCGCAACTATTGTGCAACTAGATTTCAACCGTTTTGTAGCTCCATTTATGATCAAAAAACCTATAAAAGCCAACCTCAAACACCATTTATAGGTTCATCAATTTTCAAAAGGTTGAGCAATTTTTTTATACGATTTTGCAACTTTTTTCATATATACACTTTTGCACACAAATTGTTCATAGTTCTACACTTGGGCATTCTCAAGCACTCAAGCATTTTTATAAGTTTCCACACTTGTATTCTCTTGAACCTAGTGTAGAAACCTCGTGACCTTGTGGCCTTGTAACCCTTTTTGGGATTTGTGAATTTTCAAGCTCCATGTTGTACTCTTGGGAGTTCCAACTTCCAATGTAAAGAACTTGGGCAACTTGGATTCTTCACACTTCTCAACCTCCACCATAGTTAACATTGTAGATATGAGATGGTAGCATTAGAGATTTGATAACATTGTGAGTGGCAGGACATCCAAATCATGGAGTTGACTGCATCAACTTCAATGGACCCTAAACCTCCATCCAAGTGAACCCCCTTGCTAGCATCATTTGTACACATTTCTCTAACTTATTCTTTATTTTTTCTTGATAAAGTTTTAAGTTTTGGGTTTTGTGTGCAAGATATATATATTTTTTTATATTTTGTGCATTATTTGGATCTTTTATTAGTTCTTTTTTTTTATGCATTCCATTTCATTACACTATTTTGCAAACCCTCCAAGTCCCTAGTTTATCTACCAGACTAGCCAAGATGCCCTAGATCCCATTTTTTCTAGAGGCCCTGGGGATTCATGGGTTGAGAATTGCTATGCACTAGATTTCTCAATCTTTATTCTAGTGATCAATTTTTCTGATTGAAATAGTTTTCTTAGTGCTAGAAGGAGAGCCTCTACCTAATTTCTATGCCAAAATCTTCTAGACATATTTTCAATGTTATTTCCTAGTAGTAAATTTGCATTTTTTGTAGCCAAGACCTTGGAAATCCAATGTCGTCCTTATTTCCCTATAGAAGAAACCCCAATGTGGAAGTTGTAAGTGGTTTGGATGCTAAAATTTCAAAACACTTGCTATGAATTTTCAGAACAAAACTAGCATGGAAGCCTTAACAATCATTTAATTCCTTGTTGCCATATTTTTTCTACAAAACCAAAATTGGTTTCCATACCAACCAAAGCTACTTTTCCCTCCATTTTGGTAAAAGTTGGTAGCTTGCCAAAATCATGTTTTGGAAACTGCTAAGTTTTCATTTTGGCCTTCAAACATTCCCCTTCTTTTTAATGTTGAAATAGAAGGTATGAGATTCCCATCATCTCACCCCCTTTATCCCTCCACCCTTGTCATACCCAATGTAGAGGTAGCTAGGAGGTCAACGTAGAGGGTGCTTAACACCAACATTTTCAGTTTTCCATTTTTAGTCAAGGGGTAAACCCCCTTACCCATCTCAATTACTAATTTTAGTAAGTGCTCCATTTTTAGTAGTTTTTTTTTTCTTTGATCATTGTTTAATTTCACCCATTGGGATATACCTATATTCTTATTGTTTATAGCTTGTTTTTAGTCATTTTTTGTATCTATGATTTTTAGCCTCTCCCACCCCCATCTCATCATTGTTGGAATAGAATGAGTGAGATTCCCATCATCTCATCCCCTTTTCTCTCCCCCTTTGTCACACCTAGTGTAGAAGAAATTAAGGGGCTAACATTGGTGTGGATTGCGACCTACTTTCTTGACTTTCCATTTTTCATAAATGGGTAAATCCCCTTATCTCCCCCCCAACCC
>MNCI01000472.1:268458-295225 GCA_015680685.1 Gnetum montanum | reverse complement strand
CCCCCCCAAATCTTACTAAATATTGTGAGTACTTCATTATTGGTTGTTTTTGTTTTCTTTAAAAGTTTTGGAATCCCATATGTTGGAATTTACTTCTATTTTATCATTTATAGCCTATTTTAAGACATTGTCAACACTATAGCCATGTCTTTCCAACAATCCACCAAATTGCACCTCACCCTCTAACAAGCCATGACAGTTTATGATCCTAAAGACCTTACCATCATCAAATGTATGCAATCTTTGAGGGCTAGAGGGAAAATTCCCAACTTTACCTCCATAAATGAAGACCATTATCACTACACTCATGCCAAAATGTAGGTCAGTCTCATGATTCTACATGTGGAAGCATAGGTAAAAAGGGAGTTTGAACTCATACATCGGGATGGAAAAGAGTATGCCCCTTCCCTATATGACCAAATATCTCTAACTGACGTCTATGCCAACATCCTAGCTTAATTGATCACAATGGAAAAGAAAGATGATAAGCATAGCTAAGAACAACAACAATAGGAGAAGGATGAATTTAGGGTAAAATCTAAGCCCAAAAACATCCTAGGAAGATTATTCCAACAAACATCTCCCAAGGCCATAGCATCTTCCTCTAAAGCTTTTATTTTCTCCATGGACATGGTGCCACCATCTTCCATTCCTTCCTATCCTACCATGGTTGGTCCCACATTGGTCATAGACACACATCAAAATCAATCAATGTCATAGCCAACTACCTATAACACATCTATGTTGTTCGCTACACAGAAACAATCAATGATGGTTTTACCATCATAAATCCATTAGCTACCTATGCAGGGTCCACCATGGGACCCCAAGCAACTCATGGGTCACACACCCCATTTATTCCATTTATGCCTTAGATACCAACATAAACATTCTTTTCCTTGTTTAGTCCATAAGCTACAAGCATAACACAACCTCTTCCTTCTATCTTGCAACCCATAGCAAGACCAAAAGCCTCATAAAAAATGCCACAATACTATGTACAAATCCCACAACCAACAAGGTCACCAAAAGGCCTAGATCAAGCCTTCTAGATGATCCAAGACCTAACAAAGGAGATGAAGAGGTTTAAAGCCTCTATGTTTCAAAGTGTCTAGATATGGACTTCTACCAAGATGATCCAATCAGTCCTATGGTTCCATTATTGACACTTCCTCCTGGTGTCCTTATTCCCTAGTTTAGAAAATATAATAGAGAAGGTGATCCCAATGCTCATCTTATTACCTTTCAATTTGAATGTTTACTCTTATAGTCATGGCCGCATATCATCATGAGGACTTTTCCTATGTCCTTAATTGGGAAAGCACTTGATCGATACCACATATTACCTAGAGGATCCATATCCTCTTTAGAGGACTTAGTAGCCCAATTTGTCAACTACTTCAAGTATAACTTAAAGCCTAACATAATGCTTGATCAACTCATGAAGGTCAATTAGGGATCCCTAGAACCTGTGTAGAAATTCATTCAATGGTGGAATGCATTGTTGAATGAAATACCAAAACCCATCACCAAGGCCCATATATTGGCCATATTTAAGGGAGTAGTTAATGACTTCATGAAGTTCAAGCTCTATTACCTTGATCCACGATCCTTCAACTAGGCATTTTCTCAAACTAAAAATATAGAAGACGCTACAAAAGAAAATCATGATCTAGCCTATGTAGCATACAAAAATCAACATAAATGGAGAGACAAAGAGAGAAACAAACAAAACAATATTACCATAGCAACTGTGACCAAGGAAAAAAAGACCATAAGCCAAGGGCCAAGGACCAAACCACCCAAGGCCCCCACTAATGACCACAATAATCAACCATGAACCTCTGGCAGTATTGCATCAACAACAACCAGATCTAACTTCAAAAGAAAGGAAAGGTCCAAATACACTACCTGACTTATGAAAGCATCCGAGTTACTAGACCAACTATTAAAGAGTGGGTGCATGAAACACAAACAAATGACTAAAGCCACTTGAAAGAAACACAAGTGGTTATGCATAATAGCCAAAGACCCTACTTGGGCAATGAAGGATGATCCCCAACTACCTAGGTACTTCATGCTAGACCATTTTTATCATTATCATCAATTGCCGAATCATGACAAACTTTTGCCTCACATTGAAGGATGATAGATAAGGGGGGTATGGTCTAAGATGCTTCCAACTCAGTTCAACGACAAAACCTGTTGATGCAAGTCCACAAAGACCTATTGAATGCTAATGACAACTCTTATGTTATTTTAGCATTCAACATTGATGACGATGGGAGACCTACAAGAGAATTATTCATGATTCAAGTACCATTCTACAATGAAATGGCTTCTTCAAGATCACCCTTTTTCAAAAGGGTACCATCAAAAGTACCTCTAAGGGATCCTATTGTCATTAGGGTACCCCAGACTAACACAACACAACCAACTATAGCCCAACAAACTACACAAGGGCCTCCTATGTTGGCCAATGCTACTGCCTCTTCTTCACAATTAACAATTGATAACTAGAAGATCTCAAGGAAGAAGCATAAGAAAAGTTCCAATAATAAAGATGAAAAGTAGATGGAGGCATAAAAGGAAGTAAGCCCACCGAAGTCCACTTCCATATTGGCTATACCCATGACCTCCTTTGCCCCAACCCCTTCAACTAGCAAGCCACAGGAGGACCAAAAAACCCACAACTAGAACAACAAGGAAAAGCCCCAACAACAACCACAACTTAAAGCTAAAGTTTACATTTTGGGGTGCATGGAGGAAGTAAAGCACAACCCAGGCAACAAGCCCATAGTTAATGATAAAAAATTCCTTAATGTGATAGATCAAGTCAGAAAATCCCTCAAGTAGAGGAATATAACCTTAAGCTTGTATGATCTAATGATGACTTCTATCACACATTGTGAGGCACTAGCCAAAATCTTGACTTCTATCCCTATTAGTGAGGACATCCCCATTGACGAAGAGGCAATCCATACAGTGATGGTGCCTCCCTCGCTAAGGGGGAGAATTCAACACCTCTGACATTTCACGATAGTGAAATTAAGGTTAATCCCAAAAATGGTGAAGTGAATAAAGCCTATCTATTCATAACCATATGCATAGGATAGTTTAAAGTGCATCAGGTGCATGTTGATGATGGAGCCAAAACCAACGTCATCCCATGCACCATTATTGAATGCTTAGGATTAATTGAGTAGATATAACATACCAATACTGTAGCTCTCAAATCCTTCAATGGATCAAGAGTTACTGTTAAGGGATCTATCTCCTTGGATTTTGTAGTAGGGGAGCAATTCCCCATAATTGCCAATTTCTTGGTGGTGGAAGAGATACTAGAATTCAACCTTATCCTAGGAAGGCCTTGTTTGGCTCAATTACGAGTTTTGTCCTCACCCATCCATTAAGAAATTCACCTTCCTTACAAGGGAGGGGAAATCATTATTCATGGTGATAATGCAATTCCACTGGCTATTAACAACATAAACATAGAGCAAGAGTCTGAAGTAGAGCTTCAAGAAGAAGCTTCCAACCATGAAGTCCAACAATCCAAAAGAGAGAAACAACCCAACAATGACAAGGATAAGCAATAGGATGCATTATGGGATGAAATCCCTTTTAGCATCATTAGTGAAGGTGATAGAGAATACAAGCTTGTGTAGAATAAACCTTACTCATTCCATAATCTCGCAAAGACTAGGGAGAATATGCATAAGTGAAGTAACCTTTCCATCCCATATCCTTATAACCAAATAGCCATATAGCCTAAATTTTCTTTTGCAATTTGTTATATATTTTTATGCATTTTTTTGTTACTCTTTATGCACATAGCCTATGCATATAGCTTAAGTTTCTACTTTTCTTTGCATTTTTACTTATTTATTTTAGCTTTCTTTACTTTTACTCATATTATAAACATCAAAAATCCTTTTAAATATATATTTCTTTTTCCATACTAGTTTGCTAAGACCTTAAACACGCATCATGGCCCACCATGACCTTAAACTAGTAATGTAACCACAATTAGACAACATGGCCTAAAACTACCAAACATCTTATTTATTATTATAACCAGAACATAAACATAGTCATTCTCAATGTTCATAGTGTTTACTACAACTATAGATACATATAGCCAAAAATAAAACCAAAATTTAAATTTAAACTTAGAATGTATACAACATATATAGCCATGACCACACTATGTGGAAAACATGTCAAAAAATAATAATCATCTATAACATAGTCTTGGCTGATCATAGCCATCAACATCAAAATAAAGTAAAATAGCAAACAAGCTAAGCTAATGAAGGTTGCTAAGTGGCATCTGAAGGAGGAAGTGGTGAGTCATTCCCACCCTCCTAATTAGGGTTGCTAATGTCTCATGAGGCCTGAAATGCAACAACATATAGCCAGTTAGTAACTCATAGCCAAAATCATGACTTAAAACAAAAACAAAAACATAAAATATATCAAACCTATAGAGATTTTGGCTCTATTACTTATGGGAGTATATGTGGAAGTCTTTCCTCCAAACAATGGAGAATCTAGTCCTTCATCATGTTGACCTAGTCAACATCCCCAAGATCAACACTAGAGAGGATGTTGGTCCTATCTATTGTAATCTAAGTAGGAGGCTCTTAGGTAATAGTAGTCGTAGAGGTCTCACCTATAGTAGTGGTAATCTAAGTAGTAGGGGATTTGTCCATTGTGAGAGTACTTTCAAAAATTTGATAAGCACTTTCCACCTAGATCCCCTGGATGAATAGCTCTCTTTTAGGTTGTTCAATTGACTCCTCCTTAAGCCACTTAATGTAGGCTCCACAATATGCCTTGTACTATCGCTTGTGGGCCTTTTGTTTCTTTCTCCACTCTAGGACCCAAGCACAATGATCTTTCCAATCCTCAACCTTCTAGGAGATGATGTCCATCTACACATGTTGTTTCACCATCTCCCATAAGACTACTACTTTGTCTTGAATGACATGCCAATAGTGGGCCCATGTGATCTCCCTAATCTACAACTCTCCTAAGTTAGTTACTTGAGCCTCCACAAAGGCCTTACAATCTTAGAGGTCTCTAATGATTTCATCCTACTGTTGAGTCTTCTCCCTTAAGGCCACAACTTCCTCCCATAGGGATTCATTAGAGCTCTCTAGCTCCCATGAAGTTTTTATGCATGAAATTGCTAGATTAGTAGTAGTCTTGTACAACTTCAAGGGTACACTATATACATCAGAGGGAAGCTTAAGCAAGGAGTCAATCTCCATGTCTCTATTGGGATTCCACTCCATAGAAAGCACTACACAAAGCATGAAATATAACCATAAACATAATGTACAACCTAAAATAGTCATGATGCAAGCATAACCTATAACATAAACAAGTAACTAAGGCACATAAAACAAAGTCCATACCTATCTTGGGTGCAACCTATTGTAATCGATCAATGATGTCCATAGCCCTCCATGCATGAAAAAACCTTGTTTAGAGTCTCCACCCATGGTTTCAAATAAAACTTAGGGACAAGTGCTTGCACTAATGGCTCAGGAACTACTATAAGCATAACAATTATTGAATGGTTAGGGTGGAAACCAAAATTAAACTATAAGATATAACAAAAATATTAAGACATGAACATGCTTTATCCCTTCTCCTCTTCCTCCTCTAGGATGATGATGGGGGATGTACCTAGTACCATCTCATTAAACGAGGCATTGAGATCATTTATGTCTATATCAGCAAACCATTCAATCTCAGATTACTTCAAGAGTGCCACTTCTACATGCCTTTGTTCTACCTCTATAGTAGCTTGGGCTGCCATAGCTTGACATTTGTCTACAACCATAGCACATAGAAAATTTGGTTAACACATGAAATCATAAAGTAGCCATAAACTTTAAAAAAAATAGCCAAAATTAAACAAAGCATACCTATGACTACTTGCTATGATGGCCTGAGTTTAAACTTAAGCTTCTTTGGGGCATGTTGATATAATGCGAGTAGTGTTTCCTCCATAGGCCTCTTAACTTTCTATTTGGCTACCCCTTCGGCCTTCCTATGTAGTTGTTTGGCCTCCAAGATTCTCGCTAGAAATGTAAGAGGCTCCTCATCACATGTGCTATCAGGGGACTCAAACTACTTGACATTAAGATCATTAATGATAATGGATAATGTATCATCCATCCCCTATGGTGGGTTTTAATTCTACAACATTGGATAAATGTGCTTTCTCCAAGGCTTAGAAAGTTGGCTTGGGTCTTGGGGAACCCATCGTCCATTCCTGTACACCATCAAAAACTTCACAAACCTCTTTAAATAACTTGAAAAAAATGCAAAATGCATGTGGATTATTGTTAAAGTGTTTGCATGGAGTCCAAGGATCTCCTCCTAAAGCCTAATAGCTAATGTAGCTTCCCATCTGAACTTGGTATCATCCATTAGGACCTTCTTAAAGGACCACCCCTACGATATGCCAATAACCTTCTTTTGTAATAATAGTTTAGGAAATGCATGAGACCTGAAAAAAGGATATGAATCCTTTGCATTAGGGTCCATGGAGCCATCCATGGAAATTCTAGAGTGGCCCATGTTGGCACCAAGCCACTTCAAAACTTCATCATGATGACTCAATCCCTTCACTAATCTTGTTAAGACCTTTACCCTATCAATAGGAACACCATACAAGTCGCAAAAGATGCCCTCATTAATATCCATGTTAACCTTCACATCATAAATGATGGTGTTGAAATTATTAGTCTTCTCATTGAAGAAGTTGATGACATGCAACATCTTTGTAACAGGGATGGAAGGGATACGTATCATAAATACATCAACAAAACCTACACATTGGATGTTTTCTTGAATGTATCTAGGTGTCTATCCCCTCAACCACTCCTATGCTAGTATCACATCACCAAAATTTAAGATGAGGGTATTCTCATGACATGCTCTTGAAAGTGGTATGATGACATCAACAGAGGTGAAAGGTCTTGCAAAGCCATAACTAAATTTTAGCATCAACATAAGCAAGTTTAATAACTAGTCAAAGTAATAGAATAATTAAAATGTTCATAACCATAAAATGTTAAAATCCATATCCTTTATGTTTACCTTTCCTCTTCTTCTTTGGTGTGATTTGAGTAGAGGTCCCAGTTGCAAGGGTCTGATCTATGGAGTTGTCAAAGTTTTCCCACCAGTTGTTCATCATCCCATCATCCTTACACTTCTTGTATACAAGATTAAACCTTGAAGTGTATGTATCAAAGTATCCTCTAAACTATTAATACATAATAGTTCTAATCTAAGGACTCTTGGTGAATTTGTCTAAAGTAGTTTGAGCCACTACCAAGATTTGATCATTGATGATCAAGCCTTGATCATTGATCTTTTACCTACAATAAGTTTGTAAAATTGATGAAGTTTAGAAAGGTAGTCAAGATAAAAGCATAAAAAAATTACAAATAACCATGCTTACCCTTATAGATGATACATGGTTCCAAGTAGGTTTTGGAATAACGTGTGGGCTCTATGCGCCACCAACATAGTATTGTCAACATTATATTAACTATACTCTAGCATCATCAAGATCTTTGTGAGGTAATGTGGACTAGTAGCATCTATCACTCCTCCTATTGGTGGCTTGTTGGTAGTGAACTTGGCAACCAAACCAAATGTCAAAGGTAGTAGAGACTCCACTAAAACCCCAACCACATCCGCAGACAAGTGTGACCAGAACATCACACTGAAGTTTTGTAGAATGTAGGCAAGGAATTCCCTTGCCCTAGGACAAAACCATAGTGAAGTCTTCTCCAAATACATATCGGGAAGTGGGGTATTGGTCTTTCGATGACCAATGTAGCAAAAAATAGCCACCAACTCTATAATGATGAGGAAGGGCCTCAAGAAAACTCTACATGAAACAAAACAAAAGCATGATGACCAATTGGAATTACTTAGCAAACTTGGAAAAAACATCTAGTGAAAGGTGAACTTAGCCTCTGTAAAAAATTCTAATGTGTTTATCTAAATTAGCTTAAGGAATTCCATAAGAAAAGATTATTACAACCTTGCATAACCTTACATTATGACCAATTGGAATTACTTAGCAAATTTGGAAAAAAAACATCTAGTCAAAGGTGAAATTAGCCTCTATAAAAAGTTCGAAGGTGCTTATCTAATTTTGTTGAAGAAATTCCGTAAAAGCATTATTACCATCTTTTATAGCCTCTTACTTCATAATCAAAATATTATAACCAAAACTAAGCTTAAGTCTAAACTATGCTTAAACTTAGAAAAAAACATTAAAATTTAAAAAAGCATATAGCCATAAGCCTTCTAAAATAGTAAAGATTTTGATTTTATTAAAAAAAATTTAATCATAATTTTTTCATATTGGCAAGAAAAGCTACACATATCAATCACTTCCATCCCCAAAGGGGTAATGTGCTACAACTGTAATTTTGCCTTATTTACATAGCCATAACCAAAAATTTATTAAAAATTTATACAAGCTTTGATTTTAGTGATTCCACCATGGAAATAATCCTAAAATCACAAGCTTTGTAGCCATAACCATTGTAAAAAAAAAATACATAGCCATTTTTACAAATTAGCAAAACCATAATCGTCACCATTAACCCTTTTCATGCAAGGTTAGTAAAAAAATTTGCCAAAACTTTGTTTGAGCTTCAAACATAGTGATTTACCACCATTTGAATTCTCAAGTCAAGCCCTACGCATCCATGCTTAGAAAAAATTCCAAACCTTTGTCGTTTATGTAGGAAAAATTTGTCAATTTGGATGAAAATTCTAAAAATAGCATAAACCTCTTTTTGACATAGGCTTCATGAAAAGTTTGTAACATAATTTGTTTTAAATATAATTTGAGTGATTCTACCTCTATTGGAAAGCGGAAGCCAAGGCCCACCCAAGAATTACCAAGAAATAGCCCAAACCTCTACCTTTTGCTTAGAAAAAATTCATGAACATACATGAAAATCTAAAAATAACCTAAAAGCCTAACTGCATGACCTTAGGAAAATAGCCATAACTCCATCGTTATTACTCCAAATAGAATGAGACAATAGCCATCAGAAAGCTTAAATGAAGGGCTCTGAACCAATTATTATCAAATTTGGCATTAAAAACTACATCTAAACCTAAACATCCATTTCTAAATCCCAACTGCTAATTCAGTGCACCATAACTCTAAGTGGATTCAAGTGTAAAAGAGGAAAACTTTCTTCAATGCTAAGATATGTGGGAAATGGCTTTGCTTTTCAAATTTTAAAATTTTTTGAGTTGTGGACCCCACCATACACCTTCCCTTCTATCCAAAGTTGCATCAACGTTGGGTTTTTAGTTCCTTAAGCACCTAAACCATAACCAAGCCTTAAGCTCCCATGCATCTACATTGAGGATACCATGTCCAGCATGGATACATGCCTCCCACTTTGAAAAAACATTAAAACATAACTATTTTTCCATTTTGAGTAACCAAGACTTGTCTTTTCCAACCCCAAGCTTCCAAAAGGGATGGAACATTGATAGATCTAGACAACTTGCGTTTCCATGCTAGGGCAACACTACCCAGCATGGAACAAAGGGGGGTAACATCCATTCTTACCCCCAACACTCATCTAGTCCAAGTTTGACCCTAAATTAAATCCCACATGACCAAGAACTCCTCTAAGCATCTCTGACAACCTCAAAACCTCACCAAACCTAGTTGAAATTGGTCAAAACTAGTTGAAACCTTGAGATTTGGTGTTTCCATGTTAGGGGAGGCTTCATTTGTGTTGAGCATATCATTACTAGCATGGATGGATGGGGAGAAAGCAAAAATGACCTAAATCAACTACCTAGTAACCATTTTTCAAAGCCTAGTGATCCTTAGACAATGCTAGAATCCTCTGGAGCTTCTAAAAGCCCAAAAAGTGGTTAAATATGGAGCAAAACAAGAATCCTCCTCTCATCTATGTTGGGGTCTTCATGCCCAACATGGAATAAATGGGGGAAACTACATGAGACACTTAGGAACGTCCAAACTTCTAAATCTTGGCACCAAGTATTAACTATTGACACTGGAAACCTTGGAGACTAACATGCATGGTCAATTAAGTGTCGGATTGGCCTAGATCTAACTTTCTTGGTTCTTCCATGTTGAGGAAGACCTCTTCCACATTGCCTAGTGTGAAAAGCTAGGGGAAGTAGCTAGGAAAGTTAGTGGGGATGCCAAAAATAAGAAAACAACCTCAAGATTACATTATAATTAACACCAAGGCCTTGATAGCCTATTTGGAAGAGGCTAGACTACAAAAAATTAGCAAAAATAAACCTCCTAAGATTCTTCCACACTAGGAAGGACCTTCTCCACGTTGAGCATCCCAGTCTTAGTGTGGATGAAAGGGGAAAAGATAAAACTATTGATGTTTGGATGCAGTTTGACTTCTATGAGCAACCTAATCCTTTTGAAAGCCATTAGACTTCCAAAAGTCACCTAAAATGATCAAAACTAACTCCTTTTAGTTCTCCATGCTTAGGGGAATCTTATCCATTATGAGCCTCTTACCTTAGTATGGATGGATGGTGGAAGCCTAAAATCCCTCTCACAAGCTTCAAATTGACTGGATTTCAAACTTAGACATTGATAGCCAACACCAGCAACCCTATAGACACATGCATAGCCAAAAGCTAAACAAACCTTCCCCATAATCTTCCAACTGAACATGGAAGCACTAGCATGGAAAAAATGGGGGAAGCTTAAAAATTACCTAATGATCCTTGAAATGATCAAATTTTAACATTGGATGTCAACAATCGACACTAGCTACCTTAGAAGCTTGCATGCATAGCCATAAATGATAGAAAATGGTAAAAGTTAGGGTTTCCTAGTTCCTCCATGCTACGAATTACTTCTTCCATGCTACCTAGAATGGAAGAAAAGGAAAAACTTTATGAGGACTACAAAATAGCCTCTAGAGACCTTGAATGAACATTGGAAAGCCCTGTGTATGTCATAGAACCTTGTTTGCACATCTTAAGATCCTTAGGCCTATCAAAATTGACCATGAATAGCTAGAAAGCCATTTCTTCCAAAAAACTACCTACATGCTGAGCATGGAAATCCTAGTGTGGAAAAAAGGGAAATATCGCAAAAACTACTTTCGACACTAGGCATCCATAATCGACATTAGCAACCTCAAAAACCTACATGCATGGATAGAAATGATAAAAATAATCAAAAAGCTACTTCACCCTAATCTTCCATGCTAGACATACTATCCCTAGCATGAAAAACAAGTGGAATCTTAGAAACAATCTAGGAAACCTCAAAAGTAGTCAAACATGAGTTCAAATCCTAATCCTTAACCCCGACAACCCTAGAGGCATACATGCATGATCAATTAAGGCTAAAAATAGTCTAGATCTAGGATTTATGGTTCTTCCACACTGGGGATCCTTTCCTCCATGCTTCCTAGTGTAGAAAATAAGGGGGAGATGCATTTGAAGCCTGTAAAGACCTCAAAATGACATCAAATGATCTTACATGTGCTGTAGAACCCTGTTAGTAGTTAATGGAGCCTGCAAACCTTAGAAAACTAACCCTGGATGGTCAAAAAGTGGTTTCCCCTTATCTTCCACATTGAAACCCTAAGCTCCAACATGAAAAAAAGTGGAAGCTCAAAAACCACTTGGGAGTACTCAAAATTACCAGATTTTAACATGGAGACATAGTCCTTGGCCCTAGCAATTCTAGAAGTTAACATGCATAGTTGGTTGTGACTAAAATTGGTTGAGATCTAGGATTCTTACTTCATCCACATTGGAGAAGGTCCCTTCCACGCTAGGTAGCATGGAAACAAAGGGGAAAAGCTACTTTTACACTTATAGTGACAAAATGACACTCTTGAAAGCAAAATATCTACATTGAAGAAGCCTGGGATTTTATAGCCTTAAGATTTTGCTCGTTGTTCCTCATTTTGACCTCCAAAACCCATTCTTCCTAATCATCCATGTTGGAGTAACTCCCCTAGCATGGAAATAAGAGGGGAATACCCTAAATTCCATTAAAAAACCTTCAAACATGCCTAGAATCAATCAGAAACTTACATAATCATAATTCATAGCCCTAGGGGTCTAGAAACCTAGTCAGCATGCTCATAAATCATCTTGTATCCATGGAGCAAGTGTCCCCCCATTATTCCATGATGGGGATACTATGATAGCATGGAAAAATGAGGGGAAGTCATTTGGACATTTTTTGACACTAAAAATCAACTCAAACTTCCTCAAAATGAAGCTAGAGGATGCACAACTTTCAAATCTAGGTTCTAGCTACTTGTTTGACCTTGTTTGAATTTATTTTGACTACGGTTTTGATTTTCCACACTAAGACCCCTTTATTCCATGTTGGCTAGCGTGGAAATAGGGAAGAATAATCTAGAACCTACTTTTTGGCCTTTACAAACCTCCAAAATGTCTAATTTTTATGGATCTTACACTATGTTTCCTTGGGAGGGTCCCAAAAACTTAATTTTGAACATCTAAGCATCCCAAAACCTATTTTCCTTGGTTTCCATGCTAAGGTTCCCTCCTTCCATGCTAAGCTCATTGTGAAAGCTTTAAAACTCTTAATTTCTAGATCCAAATAGCCCAAAAATAGCCTTGACTAATGCCCAAACTCACTTAATGGCCTTATAGCCTCAATTCTTGGCCTACTAAGGCCTAAAACTAGCAAAAGTAAACCATTTTTTGACCTATTTTAGTCAAATTTTACCATATTTAGTTTTTTTTACTTGATTTTTACCTTATTACATAGTATTTTGGCTTATTTTGGGACTTGTGTTCCATTGTTGAGATTGTTGACATTCTATGACCTTTATACAACCTTATATGTTTATTATTTGCCTTATTATAGCCTTATTTACCTTTTTTAGGCCTTTTTAATGGTATCAAATAGTGGGGTTTGACCTTCCCTAACCACCATTTAACACCATGTGATCATGGCCTGCTACAGCCTTAAATTGGCATCATAGTCAGCCAAGACTCTAAACTAGCATCGTGACCCGCTAAGGCCTAAAACTAGTGAAATTGTGGCCTTTGTTAATCACTTGTAGCCTTATTTCTTATACTCCCCCTTTCTTAACTTTTATTTGACCTACGTTTGGCCTTTATTGTGCTTTGTCAAATTGTCCCTATCTCATCAACAACCTTGGATGGCCTTGTTTGCATTAGATTCACATGTATTTGCATAATTTTTATAGAATTTTACCATTATTTATTTACTTTTACCCAACTACCACTTAATATGCTTTTGGTTAATATGAAGGATCAAAGTATGAGTACCTAGAAGAAAATCAGTATCTACATGGACCTCATGGTGATATTGAATGATGTATTAACCTTACTTGCCTGGATCTTAAGCCTAAGAGTCTTATAGACAACATAGCCTCAATAGAGAAACCTCTAGAATGGCCTAAAAACCTATTCAAAACCCTTGACTTAGAAGTAGGTGACATAACTAAAGACCATTTAGTTGAGGTTCATATCACAATGCACAATGGTGAGAAGAAAACCCTTAAATTAAGTTCCTTTCTAGAACCTCAATATTCTCAAGACATCACCAAGGTCCTACATAGTAACATTAAGGTCTTTGCCTTGTCATATGAAGACATGTTAGGCCTTGAACCATGTTTATTCTAGCACAACATCATACTAGACCCTACCATTAGACTAGTTAAGAAAAAAGTGTGCAAAATTAGACCTGATTTGGCCTTGGTAGTCCGTGATGAAATCTCAAAGCTTTATCAAGCTAGTTTCATTAGGGCTATTGGTATTAAACATAGTGGTAGTCCCTAAGAAAAATAGGAGTATTTGTATTTGCATTAACTTTTGAGACCTGAATAAAGCAATCATTAAGGATGACTTTCCTTTGCCTAGTATTAATTAACTTATCAATACTATAGCCAAACATGCCTTTTTATAATTTATGGATGGATTATTGAGATATAACCAAATCAGGATCAACCCAGAGCACAAACTTAGCATGACCTTTATCACACCAATAGGGACCTTTTACTATACTATGATGCCCTTTGGCCTTAAGAATGTAGGAGCAACATGCTAGAGAGCCATGACCTATATCTTCAGTGATTACATGCTAGGTTTGCTTAATTATTACATAGACGACATAGTCGTTAAGTCCAAGATGGGCAATGTCCATGCTAATAACCTAGACCTTATACTTAAATGGTGCCTCAAATATAAGCTTAGTCTGAATCCTAAGAAATGTGTCTTCGATGTCAAAACTGGTAAGATGCTTGGCTTTGTAGTCTCTGAGTAGGGATACTTGTCGATCCTAATAAGGTTAAGGTCATATCTAAATTTGCAGCACCTACCAACCTTAAGGATCTTTAGGTATTACAATGTAGATTGAAATTTATTCATAGATTTATTGCTAGGCTTACAGATAAGTTACAATCCATGCAACAGTTTCTTAAGAAAAAAATTCACTATGAGTAGATAGCTTAATGCCAATAGGCCTTTGAAAACCTTAAGTAAGATTTAGCACAACTACTGCTAGTCTATTCTCTACAAGAGGGTAAACCATTATACATCTACCTTTCCATCTTCAACATATTTTTTGCTTCTCTACTTTGTTAAAAATATGATGATGGAGTAAAAATTCCTATATACTACCTTAGCCATGCATTAGTTGCTCACGAGGCTCGATACACTAAAGTGGAGAAATATTATCTAGCACTAGTCTTCTCTTTAAAGAAGTGAAGACACTACCTCTTTAGAAGCCAAGTCAACGTCACTTGCAAAGACATCATAATCAAAGCCATAATGACCAACATCTATGAAAGTATCCATATATCTTGATGGAAAGCCATAACCATAGTGTTTAACATTCATTACATCTCTCAATACTTAACAAAAGGTTAAGCTAAAACTGTATAGCTCATAGCGTCACCTGTTGATGACCAAGCAACCATAGATTCTAAATTCCTTGATGAACATATTAATGTAGATAGCCAAGTGCCCAAGGATTATGAGGTAGTCATGCACTTTGATAGAGCTTCAACTACCCATGGGGCTAGTGCCACTACCATCATAACATTCCCATCTAGTGATATCCAATCCTTCGACTATCATTTTGGGTTTCCATGTAACAACATAATGGAGTATGATCATTTGATCAGAGGGATGATGGTAGCTCATGACCTAGGAATTAGATACTTAGTAATCAAAGGTAATTTACAACTCATGGTTAACCAAGTATTCGAAGTCTATGCATGTAAAGCAAAACACTTACAACCATATTGTAACCTAGGAAAGTAATTGTTACAACAATTTATAGATGTTGATATCCAACACATACCCCAAAACAAAAACACCATAGTTGATGCAATTGCAACATTAGCCCTTTGTGTGATGCTAGATGTGTTTAGTAAGTTGCCCACCTTAACCATGGACTATGCTACTTCCATCACACATAACACGAAGGATACCTTTGTGGCCGTAATTCATACTACTCTTGCCAGAGAATGGCATGATGATATTAAATTTTACCTTATGCATGGTGAATCCCACCTAACTACTACTCAAAGGACTTTGTACGTAAGTAATCAAAATAGTATGTCATCGTAGGTGATAATACATTATGTCGACAATCCCATGATGACATACTCTTAAGGTGCTTAGGTAAACCCAAAGCTAAAATAGTCCTAGAAGAGGTTCATGAGGGTGCTTATGGAGGACATATAGGACCAAGAGTTATGGCTACTAAGATTAAATGGTTAGGCTATTACTAGCCCCATATGAAAAAAAAACTGCCTACAAAATGTTAAGCATTATGACAAATGATAACAATATAGCAACCTCATACATGTATCACCAACTGAGTTGCATACCAATTAGATAAAATGGCTATTTCAATGATGGGAGTTGAATATCATTGAACCCATAATGCCTAATTCTTCTACGGGATATAGTTTTATCATCACTGCAACCGAATACTTTATAAAGTGAGTTGAGGATATTCCCCTAAGGAAGACTACATTTGAGAAAATCTACAAATTCATCCTAAATAACATTGTAGCTTATTTTGTCATACCCATGACAATAGTTACAGATAATATACCATAATTTAGTAGCCTCGAAATGAAATATTTCTATCACAACCTAGTTATCGAGTATTCTTTCTCATCTTCCTATTACCCCCAAGCCAATGGATAATAAAAAGTAAGCAACAAGGCCATCATCAACTTGCTCTAGAAGATGCTTAACAACAACAAGAGAAAATGGCATGAGTGGCTTGTCCATGCACTATGGGCATACAAAGCAACCTATTACATAATAACTAGTATGATCCCTTATAGTTTGGTTTATGGTTCTAAAGTTGTTTTACCTCTTGAATTGTAGGTGCCATCACTCTGAGTAGCCTTGACTGTCTACATCAAAGAGAAGTAGAGCAAGGAGTTATGGACAGAAGTCCTAGGCTTGGTGAAGGAGCAACATATCCAAGTTCTTGCTCACATTGACTACTATCAAGAGAGGTAGAAGCAATAACATCACCATAACTTGATCATGCGTAAGATCAAGGAGGATGACCTAGTCCTCAAGGCTATCTATGAGCATGCAAATAAATTCTCAACCAATTGATAATGACTCTTTCTTGTAACTAGAGCCTATGGCAATGGAGTATTTAGGATAGCCAATATGGATGGGAATGAGCTGGCCAATTTGGTCAACCATTCTTATCTAAATCCATACTACATGTAGCTGACAATCATCAATAAGTGATCCTACTTTCAATGGTTTTCTATGACCTTAAGCTAGCAACATAGCCTACCAAGGCCTTATATTGGTACCATGGCCTACCACATCCTTAAACTAGCAACTTTGGTGATCTGGATAGCCTAATTCTAATGTGGCCTATATGCATTGTAGCATTATAATATGTAGTGGTGTTTTGTATTCTTTGTTAGTGCCTCTTGGGTCAATCCTGCAAACACCAACAAAGAGGGATCATTAAAACACCACAACAATTTTCATGCTATAGTCCATTTTCATCATGTAGCTTTCACCCCATGAAACTGAAGGTAAAACTTCATTGTAAATGTGAAGATTGTAATCCATAAGGGTCAATCTCACATATTCCATACTTTTGGGGCGAGAAAATGCCTCATAAGTGATCAAAGCCTCATTCCCCAAGTGAAAAAAGTCATCTAATGTCTATATTTGGGCTTGTGGACGGGGGGTGTTGAGGGAGGGGGTGTGTCAAAAATGCCTTTTGGAATGCCAAAATGGCAACTTGATGGGTTTTATGGTGGGTATACATTTTTCTACATTGGAAATAGTTGCAAGGGGAAAATCTCACCTACCCCTAGCATGGAGAGTGGGGGATTTTCCCTCAGCTTAGAAACTTTTCCCTTAGCATGGAGACTACATGTTCAACTTGGAAAATTTTCCCCTTTAGCATGGAAGTTTCCCCCCAATGTCAAGGGTCCATACCTAGCATGGAAATGGCATCCCCCTAGCATGGAAGCCACAAAAGCCAAATTTTAACACTTCATGCACTCCAAGACTAGCCACTTCAACAAGCATGGTGGAGAGCTCATGCTAGAAAGTTCATCTTCAATGTGGAAGGTATGCCTCAGTCACTATTTATAGTAAACAAAATGGCCATGGGGAAAGGCACTTACTATATATGGTAACCACTCAAATTTGGGCACCCATCTCACCTAAACAAGGTATAAATTTGTAACAAATTTGTAGCTAATTTGCAGTCATTGTGTGGCCAAATTTCAGCAAAATTACAACCATTTTTTATCCCCATTCATGGCCAAAAAACCTATAAAATCCAACCTCAAACACCATTTACAGGTTCAACAATTTTCAAAAGGTTAAGTAATTTTTTTGATATAGTTCAGCAACTTTTAACATACATACACTTCTGCATACAAATTTTTCATAGTTCTACACATGGGCATTCTCAAGCACTCAATATTTTTTACAAGTTTCCACACTTGTATTCTATTGAACCTAACATAGAAAACTTGTGACCTTGTGGCCTTGTAAGCCCCTCTAGGATTTGTGGACTTTCAAGCTCCACACTGCACTCATGGAATTTGTAGCTCCCATAGTAAAGCACTTGGGTAGCATTGTAAGGTTATTTTTCAGCTCTACAAATCCACTCTACCACTTTAGCAGTGCAGCCACATTGGGCTCATGAAGGTAGTCAACATTCCATGTAATCACATAGAGCCTATTCAAGAAACAAATTTTCAACTAAAAAAACTCAATCTACAGTGTTAGCATTGGCCATGTCAGCATAAAAAGTTATTTTGGAAAAAGGAAAAAATTCAATGTAATTCATGAAGCTCTTCCACATCAATTCTAAAGACTAGTTAATGCTAAAACAACGCAATGCAACAAAGTATAGTCATAAAAAACTTTGCTATGATAGCTCGTGCTCTGTTAGAACATAACATCAAAGCTTCATAGCCACCACCACGAGTCACCAACAAAAGTGCTAAAATTTGGAAGAAAAATATCTTAAAATTATTTTAGAGCTCTAGCCCACCATCGTTCAAGACCTATTTAAGCACAAAGAAGAGTAAGAATTCTAAAGCTAATTGAAGGTCCCTGGAGAAATAGTTGAAATGCAAGCTAATGTAGAAATAGTTTTAAGATGATCTAACAGATTTTATAATTGAATTGGTTATGAAGAAATAAATGGCACTTTGTGAAAAGTTATTCAGTAGTTATCAACAAAAGAGCTTTAAGACTAAATGCAATGAAACAAGCTCTCTTGAAAGGATATAATCATCGGTTAGAAAGCTTAAAATAAGGAAAAATTAGAGGGTAACTATTTCAATGTCCTATGAGAATAGGGCATTTGGCAATTATAGCTTTTAATTTCTATGGTGATTATAACTAAATTTTAAAATTTCCATAATGCCTATAAATACCAAGAAGAAACCATAAAAAGAGCTTTAAGTAGATTAAAAAGAAGGGGGAACTTAGAAAAAGAATTCTAGAGAATTACTTGTAGAATGACATTCTAACTTCAGCAACAATTTAGTTGCTTTGTTTTTATCTTGTGAGTTCATTTTCGTTCTATTATGTCTTAGTTTCTTAGCTAATAGTTTAGATAATACTATGCTTAGCATTCAATCTTGGAATTTTCTAATTTCTCTGATAGCCCTAGTTTTTGCAATTATTGACATCTATTAACTAGCTATATGACAATTTGTATTTTTTTCTTTAAAAAGCATTTTGAGTAGTTTAAAAGTAGTTTCTTTTACAAAATTGCTTGTTTGAGTCTAGAGGATCTTGATAATCTATAATGTCTTGGGCTAATTTGAAATATCTTTACTTTCAAAGTGTTTCTCATGTTCACTTTATCTTGCTTAAATTTTTAATATTTTACACAAATTTTCTTTTTCCTCTTTCTTAAACCCATTGAATTAGGTTCTATTTCTATCATTCTTCTGGAATTTTCTCTTTGGAAAAAACTAGGAATAAATTTTTGTAGAATTGTGCTTAATCATTTTGGTGAAAGTCTATTTGTATTAAGTAATGTACAATTAAGACTATATAGACTAAGTAGCTTTGACATAGTAGGAGCTTCTACTCACATTTTAAGGCAAGTTAGCTAAATTTTTGTCAGAATAGCGAGTTATAGTTTAGTGCACTATACTAGCTATTTTATTGTTTTTTCATAGTAATCATACATTAGTTTGCTCTATTACCATTAATTTTATTTGGAGGTATCTGGGCCTTAGTATTTTCAAAAGACCAAAAAACACCTAAACTCAAGTCTGAAAGAACCCTCATTCTCATGATCCTCATCACCAAAAAGAGGACTAACGTTCGTTGTCCCAAATGGTCATCAACACCTAGCAGTAATACCTACAACTTAGAAATTAAACACCCGAAACAAGCTTAATTTAACAACAAATAACATCAACTCTTCTTCAAAATTTAACCACAATGTTAGAATATATCATAGATCAACATAAGCCTCTAAAAACATACATTCAATTAGATTTGATATACCATGCAAAGTGATTTTATAACATGAACCTCAAAATTACTTCTAAGAATGACAACCTTGAGAGAGAAAACAATAACAAATCAACCCTCTAAGGGATTAGATCTAGAATCCAAATATTCAAAACTATGAAACAAAACTAAATCAATTAATCATTGATGCCTCTTAGGTTCCAACATCAAATGCTTTTGAAAATTTGTGAGAAGAGGTGAAGATGATGAAAAGTCCCAAAAGAGCTTTCTAAAACCTTCAAAAATTAACAAATAATAGATCCTCCAAAATGCAAAGCTTCAATAAGAAGGAATGAATGAAATCCTTACTAGAGTTGCTAACTCAAATCATCAATCACTTCTAATTGAGCTTCAAAAACATAGATTCTTCAAACATAAGCATGATCTTTCATATGTAATTAAAATACTTATAAAACTGAGAAATATAAATTGAAAAGTAAGAGATAAAATTTTGAGAATGAGAAAATTTTCATTAGATTATAAGAAATTGTGAGAAATTGGATGAGAGAATTATGAAAATCTTAGTTAATTATGAGATATTAATGCTAAGAGAATGAGAGAGAGAGAAAAAAGAAAAATGTACATAAAAAACTTAAGGAATTACCAACACACTCCTCTTCTATTCATCTTCAACTTGAAACAAAGTGCTCTCATCAAGTTTACAATGAAGGAGAGGACTCCTTATATGTTTTTGGTATGCCTCACTTGGATGAGGATTACATATGGAATCAATGATCCATTACAAAATTGAAGTGTGCACATGCACTTACATGAAATAAAACATAAACATCAAACTGTAAAAATTAAAAGACTAACTCCTAATAACTTCTTAAGACTCCTAACTTTTAAAAACTAAAAATCCATTACATGACTCCAAATTAAACATGACATTAAATA
Source organism: Gnetum montanum (assembly GCA_015680685.1). NCBI lineage: Eukaryota > Viridiplantae > Streptophyta > Gnetopsida > Gnetales > Gnetaceae > Gnetum > Gnetum montanum. The sequence goes on along the minus strand of MNCI01000472.1, from coordinate 274,243 downwards.
TAAAATTATTTGATGTTCCATATGATAAACATCTCAAACTATTTTCCACACTATCAATTAAAAATTTGGCCTCCTTACCCTTAATTACCCCTTCAAAAATAAGGAAAATTGAAATTTCTATAAATCTAACTTGGTTGATGTTGAAATTTTCTTCACTACAAACTAAGTAGCTAGTTGGTCTTTTTTCTTAGCCATAGTGATATTGAACTTCTAATTTCTAATTAGATTTCTTTGAAGTGTGGTTTATTGTTTTAAATAGTTCCACTAAAAGTGATTTTTATTGTAATGGAAACAACTAGATTGAAGTTTCTTAGTTGGTGTCTTTTCTATGGTTGCTTGTCATAAGGTTGCATTTCTCACCTAGTTTGAGTATTTATAATCTTTGATAATTTTTTAGGCTTCATCCATCATCTATGAATTATGGGCATGTTTTTGAAAGTGTAATTGGGCCAGTAGATCATTGATGAATTTAAAGGCTAACTCGTTCTTATCTTGATGGCTTACATACCTTGATAGGTCACAAAAATCAATTTAATTATTCCTTACTGATCATCAACCCAATCTCAATGAATTGAATCACATCTAACACTTCTTAAGAAAGGAATATAGTAAAAATTTTTGTTTGAAATCTTAACAAAAACTATGTCGATTTGTGATCAATCCTTAAGCCTTCAGAACACTCCACCACATTGCAATGAGTCCTCTTAAATACAAAGGGATAACTTCTAGGCATTCTTGGCTCAACAGGTTCAACATATTGATGTAGTTCCTTATGGTATTAAGCCAATTTTTTGCTTTAGCATTGGATCTTGGGGCTTCATCATAGCAATCTAGTTTTATCCTTTTAGCATGGACTTGGATCAATGATTCTCTAAGTAGGATTGGCTAATGTCAATAGTTTTCTTTCTTTCATATAGATCTTATCCTTTGAAATAGGTTCTCATTCACTTCATGCCTAATTGGTGGGGATTGGTCTTGATGATGGTCTTGGGTTTAGTGTTGGTTTTGGCTATGGAATTGAGAAAAATGTTTTATCAATTTTTTGATGAAATTTTTAAAAGAGTCCATATTTTCTTAAATCTTAGATCATTTACCTTCATAATTATTAAAAAAATTATTAATCTCCTCTAACATATATTGCATATACTTTTATAACCTTTGATTTTCATCATAGACCTTTTGCAAAGTGCCCTTGATCTCCTTGATTTGTTGCTCAAAGTCATTCATTTGATCATTGACATGGACCTCCATGAATCACCAATGTGCTCTTTGGATTCCAAATATGAGTAGAAAAAGGAGATACAGCAAGATAACTACATCTATGACTCCTTTTTATTAGGATGATAGATGGTTAGATAGTTTCTTAAAGGAGTTAGAATTGTTGGAAACAAGTTTCCCCCACCTAATTAATCAAAACCTTTAGTGGAATTGGATTTAGAGAGTTGACATTAGGTGAAAACCACTAGTTGGTTGTTAAGACTTGTATACAATCTTAATATTTATTCCAAAATTAAATTTTTAAGGTATTTTAAACAACGCTCGATATGGATTCCATAGCTAATTTTTGGGATCTCTAGGAGTCATTTTAACTATGCCAATTGATGAATAGCGAGTAGACCCTATGCCCAACCATACGAATCACTAAGCATTCACATGTGATTTGATCAAATTCCATGGACTTATAGCCTTCTAAGCACACTAGTCTTTCAGAAGTAAAACTAATTGTTGCAATCATTGCCTTCCCAATTACACTTCTAAAATAAAAAGGTATGGTTAAGTGCAACTGAGGCATATGATTTGTATCATTTTTTATGTTTTATGTTTTAAGTTGCCTAAGGATAAAGAATAATGAATAAAATAAAATAATTAAATTGATAATTTAATCTAACTAGCTACACTTAACTAATCCTAACATAAGCATCTATTCCCACTCACCATACACATCCTAAACACGTTTAACGCTACCAGGTTACCAAACATTAAGCATTACTAGGATACTAAGCACCAAGTGTATGCTCAAAGAGGTCATACTTATGTGCTTAATTAATCACTATTTAATATAGCTTAATTTAGCTTAATTACTTAAAACATTAAAGGAATTTTCATAAAACATTAAATGCAGAAATAAACAATTAATCTATTTCAAAGTGCTACAAGGTTTATTAGAAAGCTCGTCTTTATTGCCACACACACACTACCATGCTCAAGGTACAACAACTACTGTAACCTCTAGTGGAAGACAAAAGGCATCCAACAATGCCTTCAACTTCTCCTCCTTACTCATCTAGAACGCATCATGAATGTGGACCAATGTGGGAACATCCCAACGATAGGGCATTGATAAGAATAGCTCCTTCACATTGACAAACCAAGCAACGAAAAGTTTTTTTTCAACATCAAATGCCTTTACTACACTCTACAACTTCTAATAGTCACTTAGTCTTCTAGCCAAGTTCTCAGCTATAGATGATTCATCAGTGAAGTGTTGCCTGAGAACATCGAGTTCTACATTTGCTACCTCAAGATTATGCTTGGTGTCTTTGTGATACTTGAAGTCAGCTTCATACAACAAGTACAAATTGATCACCTATTTCTCTAATTCATACCATGACTATCTGGTAGTCAGCATCACTAGATTCACATAACAAAGATTAGCAAGCTCCATGTACTCTATCATCTCTTCAATCTATATCTCTTTCATGCAGATATTTTCCTTGTTGTAGTCATTGAGCCCATCAAAGATAGGTTGCTAGACATCTCCTCCTTTCTTGAGCTAATATAGGGTCTCATTAACTTTTTCCTTTTCCATCTAAATATGTTTTTCATTGATTTTTTTCTGTAGATGAACCTAATCTTTGTGGTGGCTTTTGACTCACTTAAATTTGAGAGCCTCATTTTTCTAGGTGGCTACCTCTATTCTAGATTTCTGGTGAAGGGCTTAGACTTCATGTAGAAATTTATATTTTTGGCTATTAATCTCCTCAATTTTGTATTCACTCTAGCTAGCTAGTCTTGCTATTGATGGATGAAATCTTATATTTGTTACTTTTGCACATCAACATTTCGTAGGTGGTGATTCTCTACGGTTGGGGCGACATTCTCCTAGCAAGTCTGATCCAAGGCCTTTTGGATATTGTGCATGGTAGCATCATCCAAGGATTGATCAAAAATTATCATCTCCTTTACATCCTCAGCCTTCTTAAGCTTTTCCTAAAGTTGTTGAAAAGCTTCATCATGGGTCAACATAGGGCTGAGAAGCGCAGGAACAACAAGGGCAGACTCTTAATTCAGCAACCTCTGTAGCTAGACATTGGTTTTGAGTCTAGGCTATTTTGATTTTTCCCTTTATGATAATGCATTTCCCCCTTGATTCCATTAGCTTTGACTATGTTGTAGTGATTGAATCTAAAAGGTTGAAGACCTCCAAAATTAGTTGCCTAGTTCCTACTAGTTAGTCTAACAACTATTAGTGTTTGGTTACACTTAATTAGCTATGAACTAATCCTATAGATGTCTACACACATCAGAGTGTAGACATGTCTAGTATAGACACCATAGGTGTGTTTAATGCCTTGGCAATTCTATTAGCAACCACCTCTGCTACTATCTCCTATCCATGGTGCTACATCATCAAGATACTTACTCTCTCACCCTCCTTGAAATGCACCAAGAAAGTAGTGGTATTCCTAGAGATGTCTGGGAATCGCTGTTATTATGAGAGAGACACCATTAACTCTCAAGCACTAGGATTCAATCTCATGGGCAACTACATTCTTTGTGCTAAAAATATTGACCCACCTCCATCCATTTGGTTGATGATTCAAGCCACTTCATTGAGGTGACTCATTTCAAGGAGATACATAGATGGATCACCACCACATGTTTTTGCTTGCTGATCCTACTCATGCAAGATTTTCTCTCAGATTTTGTGCATTCATTCAAGGGTAGCACGGGACTCTAACATTATTTCATGAGTGGGTGATGGAGGTGGTGATTGTTGTTCCTCTTCCTTGGTTGTGGGAAGGATCATGTCCTTTATCATTTATGCCCAAGAGGTAGAAGGAGTATGCCAGAGTGTATCATTAGCACAACAAACTATTCCTTTTGTTGGCACATTTGGCCATTCCATGGAACAGTTGGAATATTTTATTAAAAATTGGAAGAATCTATGGTTGTAAATTTAGAAGTAAATTACAGCTTTAGTGTTGAGGGTTGATGGATGTTTTTGGAGGATTAATCCACTAGTAAATAATTTGATGTTGAAGCCTTCTGGATACAAAATGAAAGTGCTAGATTATTCCTTTATTAAAGATTGGAAGATAGTACTATAGAAAGGAAGGAATTATATTATTTACGAGAAAAGCACTGGTGAAGAACGTGCTCTAAAATTTTTGGAAAGATCCCAAGTTGAAGATCCCGATTGTTAAGCTCGGTTGTATCCTTTGGCCTTAAGACAACGTTTGAAACTCCTTGCAAATCAAAAAATAAAACAAAAAATCAGTAGTGCCTCCGTCGTCCTAAAGATTATACAGTGATGAGAGTGGAGGAAAAGGAGACTACAGTTGGACCAACGTCCTAACACCGTATACTTGTTGATCGCAGCAATGGTGGGGAAGCAAACACCATACAAATAAAGATAATATCAGTGGAGGTGCAGTTGTAGGCGAAGGCGAAGGAAAATCACGGTGTTTCTGGAAAATCATGCCGCAGTAAATGTTCAAAACCGCCAGCCGCGCGACATTCATCCTGGCGTAGACGGGCACTGCGAAAACTGCCATCAAGATGGGCATAACCAAGTCCCTAGGCCATGAAACATCTTTGCCATAAACACGGGGATATTTTAAAAAAAAATCAAAACCCTCTTCCACACAATATACGGAGAAAGGAGTCACGCTTTGTTGAAACCCCGATTTTATTTTAAGCTTTGCAGGCCGTAGCGGTTTTAGTTGTGCGGGCTACAATGGTTCTGAAGGTTCCTGCGGTTTCACTGGATGCAAATCCACAATACATTCGCCCCTGGTTCTGCAATCAATGACAATGGTGGTGACGATTCAGAAAAAATTAAAAAAAAATGCAGGAAGCCCTAAGCCAATTTGGGGCAAAACAAAAATCTGAGGCAACCAAAAACCCTCTGTTTAGAACCATATGTTTAGCACATCATTTTTCAAGAAAGGTCCTCCTCCAGCAACTGAACACCACACCACACGACAACGATGCTAGATGCAGCGGTAGAGCCTTCTCCCGCGGTGTCAGTTGGTTACAATTTTGCAGGGCCTTATTGTGCGGTGGCAGTTCAAACATACAGTTTTGGTTGAAACAACACTTTGGATCTTGGTTAGAACATGTGTCGGTTCTTACAGGTTTTGTGCAGAGATAAGAGAAAGGAGAAAACGAACCAGCCGATTACGCCTGCAGTTCTGGAACTATTGCTGATTATCTACACGATTTACCAGGGAAGACCAAGAAGAATTATTTTTAGCCATTAACTCTGCTGCTTTCACTCACATTTACACCAAGATGTATGTAAAATTATCTTATTACTATCACTCGTTTATAACTTTACAAAAGCATCGGGTGGTTAAAATATCTAACAAATTAATCAACATATATACATATATATAGATATAATAACCATTAATGAAGTACCTATAGTGTGAAGCCCTAGTTTAAAAAACTTGCCTTTAATGATCCCAAGTCTTAAAATATTATTTTTTTAAAACATTATTATATATATATATAAGTTACTACTCATAAAATATTTGCAATATTGATGTTAAAATATTTA